>BRDA01060635.1:0-37818 GCA_036984385.1 Crenuchus spilurus
GAGGAAAATGATCCAATATGACATATTTGTGAGAGGCAAAAGTATGTGAACCTTTGCTTTCAGTATCTGGTGTGACCCACCTTTGCAGCAATAATTGCAACTAACTAACAAAAAATGTAACTCCAGTAACTGTTCTTTAAACATTCTGTGGTAGATCAACTTCTGTGCTTAGGTTAGGTTGTGAGATGTCCTGACATTTTCCTTTAGAGTTCTCTGATATAATTCAGAATTCATTGTTCTATCAATGATGGCAAGCCATCCGGGCCCAGATGTGGCAAAACAGACCCAAACCATGATACTATCACCACCATGTTTCACAGAAGGGATAAGATTCTTATGCTGGAATGCAGTGTTTTCTTTTCTCCAAACAAAACACTTTTCATTTACAAATGAAAACAAAACATTCTACTTTGGTCTCATCTCTCCACAAAACATTCTTCCAACAGCTTTCTGGCTTGTCCACGTGATCTTTAGCAAACTGTAGACAAGCAGTAATGTTCTTTTTGGAGAGCAGTGGCTTTCTCCTTGCAACCCTGGCATGCACACCATTGTTGTTCAGTGTTCTCCTGATGGTGGACTCATGAACATCATGAACATTAATATTAGCCAATGTGAGAGAGGCCTTCTGTTGCTTAAGGAACGTCGCCTTGCTTTGCCTAACATTCACACAAATCAATCCAGACTGTTCTCCTCAGTAATTCCCAGATGGTGGAACAAGCTGCCTACCGCCACTAGAGCAGAGGTGTCCCTCACTGGTTTCAAGAAACTCCTAAAATCCGAGTCAAAAGAGCACTGCTCTAGTGATCCCAAATACTCCCCATGAGTACTGATATGCACTCAGCATTCGATATCTAAATGTTAATTATTTAACTCTAGTATTTTTTGCATTTGTACTTTCCCACTATTGTAATATTGGATAAAAGCATCCGCTAAATGCAATGTAATGTAATGTAATATACAGTAATGTAATGCTTATAAGTTACTATGGGGTCCTTTGTGACCTTGCCAACTATTACACGTCTTGCTCTTGGAGTGATATTTGTTGGTCAATCACTCCTGGGGAGGGTAACAATGGTCTTGAATTTCCTCCATTTGTACACAATCTGTCTGACTGTGGATTAGTGGAGTCCAAACTCTACCTTTTCCAGCCTGATGAGCATCAACAACTCTTTTTCTGAGGTCCTCAAAAATCTCCTTTGTTTGCGCCATGATACACTTCACAAACATGTGATGTGAAGTGCAGACATTGATAGATCCCTGTTCTTTAAATAAAACAGGGCGCCCACTCACACCTGATTATCATTCCATTGATTGAAAACAACTGACTCTAATTTCACCTTCAAATTAACTGCTAATCCTAGAAGTTCACATACTTTTGTCATAATGTCATATTGGATCATTTTCCTCAATAAATAAATGATCAAGTACAATTTTGTACTATCTGGGTTCTCTTTATCTACTTTTAGGACTTGTGTGAACATTTGGTGATGTTTTAGGTCATTTTTATGCAGAAATTTAGAAAATTCTACAGGGTTCACAAACTTTCAAGCACCACCATAGTAGGAAGTTGCAACAAGTATTTTATACAAGAGGTTTTTTTGCCATAGTAAAATGTAAAAAAAAAGGTATTTAATGTTTTGTCTGGTCAACTTCATTTTATTTGTTAATATACATCTATTACTGCATTTCAGGCCAGCAACACATTCTAAAAAGTTGGGATGATAAACCATTTACCACTAAGCAATTATGTGTTTCAGGTGTTATTTTGTCCCATTCTTCCAGAAAACAAATGTTATGGTGTGCATCATTATGGGGTTGGTGTTGTTGAAGTTTTCATTTCAAAATCTTTTTAGGGAAAGTTCAAGACTCAAGGCAGGCCAATCAAGTACTCATATCCTCTTTGTCCACAGCCATGTTTTTGTAATGTGTGCAGCATGTGATTTTGCATTGTCTTTTGAAAAAATGCATGAAAGTTTCTTGAAAAGATCTTGGTCTTGAAGGCAAAATATGTTGCTCTAAAATCTCAAAATACTTTTCAGAAGTGTTTACCTTTATTACCTAATTACCTTTTCCAAGTGTACTGACACAAGCTCATACCATATCAATGCCTTGCTTTTGAACATTTTCCTGATAATACTCTGGATGAATATTTTTAATCTGTGATCTAGTGCACATGGTGTCAATTTATTCTAAGATATATCTAGAAATATTCTAGAAATATTTACTGATTCATCTGAACACAATACATATCCACTGTGTGTTGGTCCATCCCAGATGACTCCAAGCCCAGATAAGTCAATGCTACTTCTGGACATGGTTAACATAATTCTTGTGTTTTTGACAATAGTTTTAAGTGGCATTTTTAAATTTATCTCCATATTGTATGAATGTTACCTTTGAATGTTACATTGTAACATTCACAATGTAACATTCATTCATACATAAATGTAACACTCATATTGTAATGCTTGACAAAAAGCAATTCCATGCCCATTTAGTTATATGAGTGTAGCGGTGGAGTTATAGCAGGAGGAGAGGATGCAGAGATGGTATCCAAAAGCAAGAATTTATTACAAAAACAAACAATTAAACACTGTGGCCTCCAAAACAAAACAAAACCTAGGCCGTGGTCATTCTGACAAATGTACAACTGTGAATAACATACAGACATTCACAAACATTCAATAACTGACCAAGACTGAGAAGTAGTAAACCATAACACAAGCTAATGAGATGGCAGGGCTGTATAATGACATTGAGTCACACTATGTGCTAAACTATATTTACTAGTCTAGGTAAACTAAACTAAGACCTGGATCCCCCCAGCCCACCCCTGCGAGCAAGGTCCACTCAATTTAAATTTACGAGTGAGCTGGGAGCTTCTACTGGTGCCCCCATGCATGAGTGCCACCCCTGGTTGTAGGAATTTATGACTTTAAGGAAAGGCTATTCAAGGCCCAAATTACATATAAACTAATTAAAGTTTTTTTTAAACTATTAATGCTATTTTTTAATGTTTAACAAATCCATTACAATTCAGAGCTTTCTGTAGACCAGTAAAGACTCTATGGCTTGTCTAATAGTTGGTACACTCTCCTTCAGTGCTGATGACCCATTTCTCAAATGTCAAGATCTTACCCATGCAAACCTCAGGTGAATATTGTGCTGCTGATCAGAAAGGACCTGTTGACTGAGAGCTGAACCATGCCACCAGCATTACTGTCTAGAGAACACAAAACAACAGAGGGTTCCCTCTAACCTAAATATGGGTTTTACAGAAAAGCATTGTGTCAAATTGGCCACAGCCACACCCTTGAACAGCCTGCAGCTCCACAGATGTCCTGAGCCATTGCGAAAGAGATGCTTCAATGTGTAAAGCCTTTATTTTTCTAGCGGGTCTGTCTACTACATTTGAATCCATGGTAGTTCTGTAGCGACATATTTTTCCAAATTCCTTTTTTTTCAGAAAGTCAATTAAAGCAGTCACCAAATTACACATCTGATGGTTGTGTGAAATCACACTACTGGTTTGTAGTGGAGTACATGTTGGACAACAGCATTAATAGGGAAGAGATTCCAGTCTTCTATGCATTAAAACAATCAATTGGCATCAAATTATCCCTTTGGCAGAAAGACCTAAAATGTTATATTTGAGTGGGACGTTACAGATTATTCTGTTTGGTTTAATTAGTTTTGTTGTTGTAGTCAATCATCGCTGATAACAAAAACATAAATATGTAAAAACATAAGTGTAAAAAATCATGGCTGTAGCTCTCCATTTCTCTCACCATGTGTTTCTATACAGCAAAGCAGGATAACAAGATAAACACATGAATGTGTTTATTCATGTCTTTCATCTTGTAGTCACCCACACTGTGATGCATATACTGTATAGTGTGCAAACACAAAAGATGGCAAGTACTCCATGTTAACTGGTCACAGCATTAAATCTTTGGAAAATTTCCACTAATCCAGGCTGACTGTAGTGGCTTGTCTATTTTGAAAATTTAACAAAAAATCAAAAACACACCTGTGCCAACTACATTAACCACCCTCAGGTACCCTGCAGGACCTGATTCAGTTTTGGAGCTGCCACAATCTGTAGGTGTCACATTTTGTGACTTAAACTCTATTTCAGCATTAAAAAGTGACTGTCATTGCTTACTATGTAGTCATGTCCATAATAGTTTGCCGTTGCTGCTATCTTACACTTTTACCTCATATCAGAGCCTTCTCAATCTTCATTTATTTACTTATTTGTATTAATTTTTTGCTTTTACTTCAATGTTATATTCCATTTAGAAGTTCTTGAGAATAATGAAAGAAAGAAACTTGTCCAGCTATAATTTCTTGTCCTTAGTGGTATCTAAGCAAATACAACCATGCATGATTTCTCTTTGGTTAGGACTTCAGGAACTGGACTGAAGAACCACCACAATAGATTAATTACCAGCGTCATGAAGTGACCCAATTATGTATTCATTTCCAGTGGGTTGGATTGATATTCATCAACTTAGCTTAGATGGTTGCTTGCACACTAGCGGTGGGCAGTTTTCTCCATGGCACCTGCGGAGCAGTTGGGGTTTAGGTGCCTGACTCAAGGGCACTTCAGTCATGACCTGCCCAGAGATCGAACTGGTGACCTTCCGGTCACAAGACCAAATACCATGGCTGCCCCAAAGTGCAGTATATGTTAAATGTGTGTTCTTTTGCATAAAAGCTTTTAGCAGATAAGCTACTAAACTAACCAATCATACTAGTACATCTGTTTATAGACTGTAGATAATTAATGGTCACAAAAATTTAAAATTGATTTTAGCTTGGCATAGTTGAATATGGAGTGTTCAGTACATGAAGCTGACATACTATGAACCTCAAACACGTTCACATGCAAACCCTATATAACCAAAGGGGCATTAAAAGTGACTAATTAAAAAATCCTAAGGTATTTCATATGAGCCTTGATTTAAAACTTAAAACAAATTACATACACCAGTCACATGTTCTTGCATTAGGGTTTCAGTTCCCACTCAAGGTTGGGCAAACAGCCTCTCCACACTATCCATTTGATTAATCATGACTAACCTCTTCACCTCCTCCTCTCTTGCACACTTATGTTGCATTCCATGCAAATCATAATTGCTTATCTTCTTATATTCTGTCTGCTCTGATTTTTGTGTACTGGCACAGTGTCACAAAACATGGGAAAAAAAGTGTAAACAAAGAACAATCAACTAAGAGAAAATCCAACTTCATGCAGTTCAAAAAGAGAAAAAATGAATACAGGTAGTCCCCGGGTTACGTCGTCCCCGAGTTACGATGTTTCATGGTTACGACACATCTCCCATTTACTGTGTAAAGCCTTGTTTTGTGTTTGGTGTTTGCGGATGAAGAATACATGGTTACGTGGCTGTTTCCTTTCATTATTAAACATATTTTATGTGTTTTTTGATAATTACTGTGTTAGGATAGGTGTTAGGATAGGATAAGTGCTTACAGTATGTTATTTATGTACAGTAGGTACGTATGTTCCGACTTACATGAAATTCGGTTTACGACGCGACGTAGAAACGGACCAACGTCGTAAATCGAGGACTACCTGTATAAAGATGTCTATGTATATGGTTAACTTGAAATGTGGGTTCTGTGAGCCTCACTGTAAACCAGCCAATCAGAGCAGAGCTCATCAAATTATTCATGAACCCACCTTAAAGGGTAAAGCAGCTTGTTTTGTTCCTGGGCTAAATAATAGAATTGTACCTACTGTATGTATGTAAAACCTCATTTTTTAAAGGATTTAACATACCCAGCTGTATTTACCGTTAGTTTAAGGAACTCTGTTCTTATACATTCTAAAATAAATTATGCCATTTGACAGCATACTGTCAATGCTGAGTTTCAAAGAGTCTACCCTCAGTATTAAATTAGGATCTAGGATAAACACTGTTCCATCCACATTCCAGTCATACAAAATGACTTAACTTCATCCAAAACCTTTCCCTTCAGCACCAGCAAGCAAGTGGATCAATTCTGAAGCATCACTTTGCTCTCAAATTGCATTACACTGAAACAAACTGACTGAAATATAACAATATAACATTACTATCAGTATCTCCTTAAATAAATTAATACATACAATCGGTTTCATTACAGTCAACTGCTCCTTCAAATAAATAAATGTCATTAAACCATTTTTTTCTGTACAAAAACAGAGACAAAATGACGAGAAAGCATATAGAAAATAAGCAAACCTAAAAGCCTGACTGTTTTGACATTCAAGGCCAAACTCTGGAGCTGGCTGTGACCTGGGATTTTCCACAACTCTGCTACACTGCATGAATAGATCCTTTGTACACTGCATTAACATTGTGTTATTATTAACGTTATCCCACCCTTTATCTCTACAATGCAAAATCTTCTCACTCTGATGTTATCATATATGTAGCTCTCCTGATGCTCTCAAACAAGCATTCATTATCTCTTATTACTACTGCTTTAATTTCACAGAGTCTATGGTGAATATGTGGTAAAAGAATAAACACTGCATAAAAGTGCCCTGTGTAATTACTGAACTTTTGACATTTGTAATGATACATACCATATACACGGAAATACACACACATACAAACATGATGACTCCCAGTCCCATTTCCACCTGCTATTTTTAATCATAGGCTATATTTTTTGTGTATTTTGTGACATTTTGAGCTATATGTCATGTTGCCACAAAGTGAGTCACCTCAACCACTCATCAAGGATCAGTATCATGAATTTAAAAGGAATATGACAAATATGAAAAATGTTACAGGCCATGTATAGAACACAGTTATTTTGAATACTGTGCGACCTTTTTCATTCTCCACCTCAGAGAGACAATTTTAAACCCAGGGGAAAGCCAGTGCATCTGGAAGTCAGACACACTTCAGTGGAAAAGGGAGGTCTTTTCCTGGTACGGACACAGGAAATCAGTAAAGTGTACGGCAGTAGTCTGCATGGCAACCGCTGTTTTCCAACAGAGACAGCAGCATGGTGCCAGACCCACGCCTGTTCTTTTCATCACAAGAGTGAGACAGGGTCACAGCTATTATGTCCTTGTTTACTTGTCCCTATTAAACAAAAGCTGTTGAATATTTTTTAGTTTATAGTGTGGACCTAAGCTCATGTCCATGCATGAATGCTTCAAAAAAGGCTGTCTCACTTCCACAGATAAACGTCTTCACAATACCAAACCTGAATCTATGAATACAGACAGTCTGTTGTGCAATAAAACCAAATGAAGCCATCTTGCAATGAAGCCTAGTAACCCTGTGAATCTGTCACTGAAGGGCATTATAGGACCACTGCAGAACAATTAAATGAGAAATTTGATGGTATTTGCCTGCAAAATGAATTTATAATCAAATAACTTTCATCAATTCTATTTCATAAGGTTTACTATCACACTGTAATGTCTACACAGGCTTTGACTGGATGCTCCTCTATTGCATGGTATGTCTTAGAGTCTTGGCTATATTTCATAAAATTTATCATGTTATTTGCTTTACCCCCCCACACACACATACACACACAAATAGACCATCAACAGAAATCTTACAAATGTAAGCATTGAATTTGTGGATGGATTAATGGCTTGAGTTGGTTAATTATATTCAGATTATTAATTCCAGTAATAACGGTGTCCAGCAGACTTTTGCCATAGGTCTTAGCAATTTGACTGTATTAAAAGTCTACTGTAAAGTTCTAGATCTGTGGTAAAGTCCACATAACCAAAGATATCAGTGTAACATGGCACAATACACTGTGAGTCTTCTCAACAGTAAATCAATACTCCTTAAAGTTAAAGTATGTTAAAATAGCTAGAACTTTTGATTTGAAGCAAATTAATAAATGAGGTTTTTGCTGATGTGTTAGCTAACTTACAGTCTTTGGTTAAACTAACCCATGATTTATCTTCAACAGATGGTCAACTTTGTCCATTAATAATACCCTGTGCGAGAGGCCTTTAGTTGCTCTGAAACCATGGGTGTCTTTGCTGCCTTGTGGACTATTATACATTTTGCTTTTGCTGTGATTTTTCAATTCAGTTCAAAGCTTTATTGTCATATGCACGGTAAAGAAACATGCTTCTCTGTACAATTAAATTTCTACTTTGCTGTCCACACTGGATGTCATAGTACAAGAATGAAATAGTGAATAAAATAAAAATATAAGCACTCAGAGAAAAACAAGAAAAACATGCTATAGACCCTGATTGCAAACAGTTTTTTTTCAGCTGGGTCATCAGCCTTTTGTGGCAGTCTTTATCACACTCTGCAGGTGTTTACGGTCCATTGCAGTAGTACTGCCATACCACACAGTAATGCAGCTGGTCAGGATGGACTCAATGATGCAGCTGTAGAAGTTGCTGAGGATTTTGGGTGACATGCCAAATTTCCTCAGTCTCCTCGGGAAATACAGCTGCTGCTGAGCCCTCTTTAGCTGTGTGGTGTTCAGTGTCCAGGTGAGGTCATCACTGATGTGGACCCCCAGGTACTTAAAGCTGCTGACCCTCTCCACTTCAAGGTCCCAGATAAATAGTGGCTGATGAGGTCTCCTTTGTTTCCTTATGTCCACTATCATATCCTTGGTTGTCTGTGTTGAGGGCGAGGTTGTTGTCTGTACACCATATCACCAGACTGTTCACCTCCTTCCTGTAGGCTGCCTCATCTCCGCCAGTGATATGACCTATCACAGCAGTGTCGTCAGCAAACTTCAGGATGACATTGTTGGGGTGGGAGGCGACACAGTCGTGGGTGAACAGGGTGTAGAGAATGAGGACAGCAGCGGCAATGGCATCTGAGGTGGACTTGTTGGCCTGGAAGGCGTATTGTTGGTTGCATACTCCTGGGAAAGGTTACAGTGGTCTTGAATTTTCTACCTTTGTACACAATATGTGTAATTGTTGAAATGTTTTTGTAACCTACCAATTTCTGAGAAAACTCCTTTATTTGTGCTATGATATACTTCCACAAACACGTGAAAATCAGGCTTTGATAGTTCTCTGTTTGTTAAATAAAACAGGGCACCCACTCACACCAGTTTGTCATCCAATTTATTGAAAACAAATTACTCTAATTTTGCCTTCAAATTAATTGCTAATCATAGACTTTCACATATTTCTCAGTCACAGATGTGTAATATTACATCATTTTCCTTAATAAATACATTTATAAAATTATTTTAATTGGCTTCTCTTGATCTACTTGTAGGGCAATTTGATGATGTCATATATGTGTGGGCACCATTTTGGCTAGAACATGAAATAAGAAAAGTATTGCACTAACATGACACCACAAATGTTAGGGTGGTGATAACTGAAGAAATATGTCACATCCCTGCCTGGCCCTCGCACATTTCCCTGCGTTTTACTTCATCTCCACCCTCCTGTGATGTCATGTTATCGTACAGGTCTGTTCCCTTGATTGTGTCTAATCACTTCCCCCATAATAGTCTCCTCATGTCATCCCCTTCGGGCTCAGTCATTACATGTGTTAGTGTGTACAGTATGTGTTTACGTGTGTGTTAGAGATAGTGTGTGGGTTAGCCTCTGTTTGCTGCAGACTGTCCTAGCCAAGCCCAGGACAGGGCACCAATCCATCGCTGGGTGCACACATACACAGGCAAACAATTTAGAGTACCCAATTCACCTGACCTGATGTTTTTGGACTGTGGATGGAAACCCACGCAGACACGGGCTTGAGCTTACATTTTAAGGAAAAATATTATGGCTAACAGCAAAATCACATACATCAGATCATACTGTTAGCATAGTATAGTATTGTAGACTACTATTGCATGCAATTAATCAGTTATCCTTACAGGGTGTGTGTGTCATTTATTCATATGCTGATGCCTGCCTTTGGCATATTTTGTAACAATATGGACTAGTGTGACTTTCAGTTTTCCAGCCTAGTTACACAAAGAAAAATGTGTGCAATGAAATCCTGTGTTTTTTAATGGAACCCAGGTCAGTTCTGACTCTTTCTATGTCACTGACTGGTTCCATTTTTCAAAGAGACTCTGAAACCACACATCAAGGTATAGTTTCACACAGTTTACTTCTCACTCATTTTGGACCAGCCTGCCTAAAGCAACACTGTTTGTTCCAAGTTCGACCAGAGTCTGTCAAAGCAGCTCCAAATGCCTTTAGCTGATTCATAAATCAAACACCACAAATTAAGTTTTACCCATGATTTATGTTGCCAAGTAAGTGTATAAAAGCACTGAAACCTTGAATGTCTCAGGTCCAATGTCTTAAAAACAAGTGAAAATGAATTCTCGAGCCTTAAGAGGGAATACTAAGCATTTATGCATGCAACTAGAAGATTATAATTCATGATTCACAAATCCAAGGAAACAGTGGGCATTAAATGGTTGACACTGAGTGCAAACTGAAAGCAACTCATCAGGCTAATATTTTCCTTCTTGACTATTTCACACAATAAGGCTTGTATATGTGGTTTTATTTGTTTTGTGTTTATAGTTTCCCTGCAATAGTTCCCCTCTAGTTGAGGCCATGGACATTGATGAGCTGCCATGTCAGATGGAATGTAGCAAAGCGGATCCATGGGCACAGCCCATAAACAGCTTTACACTGCCAAAGAAAGGGAACAAGCAGAAACTGGATTTTCAGAATGTGCTACAGTAGGTGGGGAATTTTCTTTTAATTTGTTCAGCCATAATTTCTTTGACAGTGAATACCTGAAAAAAATATTGGGAGACTTGGGACAGCATTTTAAGGAAGGCCTGAAAGATCAATGAAATTTCAAAGATATGTTACATGTTGAATAATGGGAAAGCTGGGTGGAACACCACTTAGATTGTGGACTCCACCAAAACTTTGAGCTACTTTAAAGATGTGCATAAAGTTGAAAGTTTTCTGACTCACATTGTATATTGCTGCTTCCTTCAAATCCAATGCTTCAGCAATCTTGAGGAAAATGATAGGGATCAGCCAGCATAATAACATTCTATCCTGGAGCATAAACCTCTGTTGTCCGTTCCAGAGCCTCTTAAAATCACTGTTTGTCATCTGGGAGTTTACCAAACTGTCTAGTGTTTACATGAAAGATTTTAATATTATATTAATAGTCTGTCTGGATTAAGGCAGCTTCACAAAAGACAATAATAACAGAGTGATTGTATGTTGAAAAAGGCATTAGACTTCATTCAAGCATGTTTCCCAGCAAATAATTTAATAACGGCTTAAAAATGATTTTCAGCAGGTGATTAAACAAATTTGTAACTCATTAACTTATTATAGCCAAGTGGTCAATGACAAATGGCAATTAAGATTCAGTGAGGTTCCTGTCATGGTCTGAAAACTTGCCAGTGTATCTTTGGCATGAGATCCAATGGTAATATGACCACATCAATAAGCATAGTCCAAGATTAATATCCTAGACTAAATACATAATTATGTTTATAATTATAATTATCCTCTACTCTGTCACTTTTATCCTTCAGCCTGTGATGAAAAGATTATAGAAAAGTGTAACCTAAGGGTTTGTGGAACTTCCCATAAGACCATTGGTGGTTCATTATTCACCCTCTTTGCTAACAGTGATTCAGTCATTACATTAGAAGAACCATCTCTAAATTCAACTATTTTTTTCGCCTCCTCAAACAGCTTTTTAAATGTGCTTTGGTCATACTTGCTGTTACGTCCTCACATGGCCCCGTCTACTTCCGTGTGTCTATGTCATGTCTCACACCCCCTGGTCACGCCAAGTTATTGTTTCCACCTGCCTCTTGTTCCAGTCTAATCATGTCATGTATAAAACCCTCCCCAGTGTATTGTGTCTTGTCGCTCATTGAATGTCAATGTCAGTGTAACCTGTGTGCTTGTTCACGGTTTTCATGTTTGGTGCCCATGTGCACATTAAAGTAAAAGTCTTTTTTGAAGTTCCCTTGCCTCCAGTCTCCAGTGTTTCCAGGACTGTTACACTTGCCCACTGTGTTTGTGAAGCAAACGGACACTTTTCTCTGCATGCATGAGAAAGTTGTGACTGCAGCCAATGACAGTGTCATAGTTAAGTGTAGGTTGACAGGGTGCTGGCACATTCCATATCTAGTGCACTCTTATAATTTGTGATGCTTTATAGTTTGTAGAATTCATTAAAGTATGTACCAAACACAGGTTGTAATCACAATTTTTTTTTAATTTTACTGACAATAGTGCCTGTTTATAGATTATGTAGGCTCCAAAACTCCTACATGCAACTGCATGGTGAATCACACACACAGTACAGTATCTCACAAAAGTAAGTCCACCCTTCACATTTCTGGAAATATTGCATTATATCTTTTCTTAGGAACCCATTATAGAAAGGAACATAGCTCAACACACAGCCTTTAATGTGAGTACACCTCACACTGAACATGTCCAAATTGTGCCCAATTGTGTCATTGTCCCTCCCTGGTGTCATGTGACTCATTAGAGTTACAAGGTTCCAGTGTGAATGGGGAGCAGGGCTGTTAAATTTGGTACTTTGGGTACATTTCTCTCTTACTTCCCACTGGATACTGGATATGGTACCTCATGGCAAAGAACTTTCTGAGGATGTCAGGAATATAATAGTTGCTCTCCACAAAGATGGTCTAGGCTATAAGATAATACCCTGAAACTGAGCTACAGCATGGTGTCCAAGGTCATACAGCAGTTTTCCAGGATGGGTTCCACTCGAAACAGGCCAACAGAGTCGCTTGAGGTATGCTAAAGCACATTTGGACAAGCCAGCTTCATTTTGGGATTAGGTGCTGTGGACTGATGAAACTAAAATTGAGTTATTTGGACATAACAAGGGACAATATGCATGGCGGAAAAAGAACACAGCATTCCAAGACAAACACTTGCTACCCACAGTCAAATTTGGGGGCGGTTCCATCATGCTTTGGGGCTATGTAGCCAGTGCAGGTTGTGGGAATCTTGTTCAAGTTTATTTTCACATGGATTCCAGTCAATATCAGCAGATTCTTGAGAACAATGTTCAAGAATCAGTGACAAAGTTGAAGTTCCGCTGAGGCTGGATACTTCAACAAGACAATGATTCTAAACACTGCTCAAAATCTACTAAGCCATTCATACAGTGTTTAGAGGCTGTTATTTCTGCAAAAAGATGATCTACTAAATATTGATGTAATTTTTCTGTTGGGGTGCCCAAATTTATGCATCTGCCTAATTTTGTTTAAATAATTACTGTACACTTTCTGTAAATCATATAAACTTCATTTCACTTCTCAAATATCACTGTGTTTGTCTGCTATATGATATATTTAACTGAAATTGCTGATCTGAACAACCAATGATTTGTATAAACAAAAATCATGAAAATTATCAGGGGTGCCCAAACTTTTTCATACCACTGTAACTTTGTCTTGCCTACAGTCAAACATGGTGGTGGTAGTGTAATGGTCTGGGGCTGCATGAATTCTGCTGGTACTGAAGAGCAGCGGTTCATTTAAGGAAACATGAATTTCAACACGTACTGTGACAAAGCACCTTCAGAAACTGGGCCACATGGTAGCTTTCCAACATAATAACAATGCAAAACACATCTGTGTTGCCAGCTATTTGGACATGAATGGCTGTGTGTTGAGTTCTGTTCAGAAGACAGTAAATCTATACTGTTATACAAGCTGTACACTGACTACTGTAAGTTATATCCAAGTTTCATTTCTATAGTGTTGTCCTATGAAAAGATATAATAACATATGTGCAGAAATGTGAGAGGTGTACCTACTTCTTTTGAGATACTGTATATAAGATATCATGTTCGATATACTTCTGTATTTAAATTTGTTCTAGTAGTATTGCTCATAGACTCACCATTACGGCCATCTGGAAAGTAGACTTTAAGAGACCAGCCTTCACTCCACTGTCTGTACAGCAACAGTGTCTCCACCCTGTTCCCTCTCTGCTGACTCAAGACAGATGCACCAGTACTGGAATGTGTAGATGATAGATAGCACTTGGTCTAATCCAGTACATGTCAATAATACTATAGAGTCATTGGCACATCAGACCAAGTCCTTGTCATTACCAGAGGGTACTAAATGGATTAAATTGTGTCAAAAGAATCAGAAAATAACATTTTTATCATCTTCACTATAGGGAAGTGGAAGGAAAAAGGCAAATATCTAATTCAACTAAACCTGTAAAATGGCAAACAATTTCAGTCCAATTATCTTTCAAAATGTAGCAAAACATTTGTCTACATTTTTCAGTGGTTATTTCAATTTGTTGTCATATTTCAGAAAAGACGCTGTTGGAAAATAGGTCAAAATACCTAATATGTAAACTTGAGGGCAACAGTGACAACTTTCTGAAAGAGTTTGAAGAAAGAACAAGACTGAATAGGAGGCCGTGCACTGAACAGAACAAGATAAATACTGTGATGACTGAAATACATGTTTAGCAAGAGAACACAAAGCTACATCAGTTTCACAAGGCAAGGAATCACCAAGTACTCTTTCACTCAAAAGTCTGAGGTCACAAACTTTACTTAAGTTTTTTTATATCCATTTCTAGACTAAGATAAAAATCCACAAATGCTATAGCTCCAGATAATGAGTCCTCTATGGTAGAGAAGGGTGAGGTACACTGTAAAAAAATGTCTGTAGTTTTCACAGCATTGTTACTGTATATGAATGTTTACTGTAGAATCTGTATATAGCATGTTACTATAGATCTACAAAGCATAATGGTCAAAAAATTAGAAGCAGGTTAATTATACAATAAATATATTATTCCTGTAAACCAAAATAAAGTAAGCGGACATTTTTCCAGTTTTTGAGCCTTTTTTCTGACAGTATATTTTGCACTAAAAGAGAAGTTGTCTATTTTTATGCAGACATTTGAAGACCCAGCATCTGTAGCTAACTAACCTACATCTTCCACAGCTGAGCAAATGATGAGGATTTAACTTTACTCTTTAACCTTAACTAGTTAGATTGTAAGTTAGCCTTCATAATAGTTCTATTACACATAATAGTACCAAAATAACTATACATTAGATTTTATAACCCGGAAACATTTAGTTGATAACATCTTCAGTTTGTCATAAGTGTAACAATAGGTGTGAGAGTCTTCATGTTACTCTAATTATTGTATTTATCTCCAATAATTAAAATTAATGCTGTAATGCCTGTTAAAGTATTTTTAATACAGTGATGTTTGAAATTGTTTTAACCTTTTATATAAATATGATATAAACATCATCAGGTTTTTCACACAAGTCCAAAAAGTAAATAAAGAAAACCCAGTTAAACAAATGAGACAAAAGTATTATACTTGGTCATTTATTTATTGAGGAAAATGATCCTATATGTCATATTTGTGTCAAAAGTATGTGAGCCTTTGCTTTCAGTACTTGGTATGACCCCCCTTTTCAGCAATAACTGTAATTAAATGTTTCCGGTAACTGTTGATCAGTTTTGCACACTGGCTTGGAGGAATTTTAGTCCATATCTCTTTACACAACAGCTTCAACACTGGGATGTTGGTGTGTTTTCTCACATTAACTGCTCACTTCAATTCCTTCCCCAAAATTTTGTTTGGATTAAGGTCAGGACTTTGACTTGACCATTGCAAAACATTAGCTTTATTTTTTTTTTTTTACATTTTTGGTAGAACGATTTGTGTGCTTAGGGTCATTGTTTTGCTGCATTAACAACCTTCTCTTGAGATTCAGTTTGTGGACAGATGTCCTGACACTTTCCTTTAGAATTCTCTGATATAATTGAGAATTCATTGTTCCATCAATGATGACAAGCTGTCCTGGCCCAGATGCAGCAAAACAGGCCCAAACCATGATACTACCACCACCATGTTTCACAGAAGGGATAAGGTTCTTATGCTGGAATGCAGCGTTTTCCTTTCTCCAAACATAACACTTTTCATTTAAACCAAAAATGTATATTTCGATCTCAAGAATAGCCTTCTTGCTTGTCCACATGATCTTTAGCAAACTGCAGATGAGCAGCAATGTTCTTTTGGAAAGCACTGGCTTTCTCCTTGTAACCCTGCCATGCACACCATTGTTGTTCAGTGTTCTCCTGATGGTGGACTCATTAACATTAACATTAGGTGCCCACTCACACCTGATTGTCATCCCAATGATAGAAAACAGCGGACTTTAATTTCACCTTCAAATTAACTGCTAATCCTAGAGATTCACATACTTTTGTCACTCACAAATATGTCATATTGGACTCCCACAAGTTGCTGTTAGAGAGCTTATAGGCTTTAGTGAAGCTGTAAACACTATACAAGGTGATTAACACACATTTTGCACAAGACATCAGGGAACATATTGCATATCTGTGTTTTGAGCCCTATTAGTGCTATAGTATTTATTTCACTAATGTTGAACAAGAAAATCAATTTCTTTTGAAAGGCAAACTCTAGATGAAAAATGTTTGCACATATAATTTATTCTAATGGTTTATTCTAGTGTTTATGGACTAATATCCCTTTTTAGTTTATATAGTTAGTTTGTAAACTAGAATAGTTATAGATATTATTATAGTTATTATAGGTATAATAGTTATACAATAGACTAGTTATGTATGAACAAGTACAGTATCTCCTATTGTACTGTGTCCACAATATTTCTAGATCTTATGATGTCTCACTGTCAACTTGTTGGTGCCACCAAAACTGAATTAAAAAGCAGTAACACTGTCCTACCTCACCTTTCTACCATAGAAAACTGAGTACCTGGAGCAGCAGCATCTGTCGTCAAATAGCTAGATTTTTTTTCTGAAATAAAAATGTATGTGCTGTCATTGACATACTGTATGTGATAAAAATTGGGGAGTAACTTTGATTAGTGAAGAGTTATTTAGGCAATCACTTCAGAATGAAGAAGTTTGCTTCTACTGCTTTATCAACAAATATATGGGAAATAATTTGTTTATTATGTGATACAATATTCTAGTGGAGCAGAACAAAAATAGACAAAAATATTCTTATGGGTTGTACTTTCCCACAACAACCAAACTGTCCCGTCCCAATGACCTCCACAGTCACAATAAACACTGTGTGAGATGGCATCATGAGAACATCTCACAGTGAAATCATAAAAGTAGAGAGAGTGCAGCTCTGATTAACCCGCAGACCACCTTCAAGGGGTTCTCTCTCATACACGATTCTCAGGCATTTTTAGTGTTGTAAAGCCTCTCCACGTCCTGCAAACAATTTGCGGCATGACATTACTTCCAGGCCTATAAATGTCTTCGCTCTTGTGGTGTGAATCACCCTAGACCTCACCAGTGAAATGAAAGGATGGCCATTAAACCACATGTAAACAATTAGTCCCAACAATAATAGTTCTGCGCAGAGTCAGAGTCATACTGTATACAGGGCAAGCCACAAGCGTGAAGGGTGCCGCTCACTAAGTCAGAATGAAAGTCCAGGGGGATTAACAACGGCCTAGACAACAAGAAGTGTTTCTAGACCATTTGTACAATGTGTTTTCTGCATTCATCTTAGAAATCCCAAGATCCTCGCATTTTCTGTCATTGAGAAGAGAAAGGTGACAGACTATTTATGAGAAATGTTGCTTTGCCAAAGCATGCATAGCAGAATATGTATATAACAATGACTTAAAAAACAACCATGACTCATTAACTCTTCTTAAATCACATAATGTCAAACAAACATCTGCAGTTCACTAGGGACTGTTGAATAGGGGAAAGACACCAAACCTTAAAAGAGTAAAAAGTTATTTTCACCAATGATTTTCTAGAATCAGCCATTATATTGATGCTTAGTACTATGGATGCAGCAGAGATTTTGTATAAAATGTATTTACGACATGGCTGCACCGCTATAGGGGAGTTGTCCAATGAAGTATAAACTAGTTTGTTTAGGGACTACAAGTCAGTTGGATTCCTCATCTCATGTGAGATGCACTTAGAAAAATAAGAGCATTACAGAAAAAACTGAAAACATAATAAATAAAACTTAATTAAAAAATAAAAAATATTGTTTGCTGCTTTTTGTTGATAAAATAGCTGGTTACTCCTTCAAGGGTCAGCCTGAAAGAAAGCGCAGCCAGCAACTTCATTTGTGATTGAAATTAATAGGCAGCAAGCAGAGTTACTGATTGAAATATTAGAATGAGTCAGGGGCACCTCTCAGAATTAACACTAGTACAAGACTGGCACTGAGATGGTGACTGTGGTTTGCATAACACTATGACACTAATGTGCATCAGTGACTGTGAGGGCCTTCATTGAACTCTCCAGCTGTAGCTTTGAATACTACCCCAGCTGCAATCTTTCCTTGACCAAATTTGTCAATATGGCATTGCAAGCCTTCATTACAAAAATTTAATCTACAGCTACTAGCATAGCAATGGCTAATTTCTACTTATAAAATGTACTGTACAAAGATGTTCTGAAAGAACAGTCATATAAACAAATGCTACATTTACTTCAAAAATGAATTTTGCTCATAAAGAGTGAAAGGAATGCCTAAGCTCTGGACAGTGTTGTTTGACAGACTGGACAGAGATGTGATAAGGTTTGGTAAACACATGCAGAGCAGAGGTTTTCCTCCGTCCACTTGAACACACTGTTGCAGACTTCAATTAAAGACATGGACGGAACAAAATTCATCAGGACAAGTATACTACTACTTCTGGTTTTCTACAGCATATCTTTGGTTAATACCATTGAGGTCTGTTCCAACACGATTCTGCCTGGATTGAAAGGTATTTTTTATGTATCGTATTATTTCAATGTTTATTTATGCATTTATATGTTTGTCTTCAGTGATACTTTAGGCAGGTTACATTAAAGAATAGAGCTAAGGCAATCTGTTGTTTTTTCTCTTCTAACTTGTCTCATAAAATGATCATATGTTCTTTCCACTAGTCTATTTAGTGCTAATATGTCTTGACCTTAGTTTGAAACTGAAACAGCAAATAACAACAATAAATGAACAGTTTTCTCAAAAGTGTTGCATATACAAAGTGCAACTCTTTTTTGTGTTTGTTTGGGATGCATTTATTTGAACTAATCTTTCATCACTTCATAGAAACTACACACACATTTCAGTTCACAATGCAGATTATGACCCAAAAAAAGCTGAAATTATGAAGCTGGCTTCCTTGCCTTTTCAAGTTGGAACAACATGTTCTCTGCAATGTGTGATATTAAAACTATTGTTTTAAGTCTTTTGATTCTTCCTTTATTAAAAGATTTGGTGTTGAATTTAAGAGGTCTGATAACCTGTAGCCTGTTCTGGTCCTCCACTCTCTAACTGCAGATGCAATCTGCCTTCTTATTGCTACAGTAGCTGCTCATATAACAGCAACCCTGCTGGCAAACCTCAATAGTCTGCCTGTGTTAAAAAGCCATTCTGTCATTTATAGGTTAGCAGTCTCAGCAAAAGCGTTCGTGTGAAACGTTAACTCGAAGCTCATGTAGAGCTGCTGTTATTCCATTACATGAAAATGCCACCATCCTTGCCAATTTTAGGGCCTTTGGCTTCTCAAAATCGTTGGCTGTTTGATAGGATAAATTGTGTTCAAATGCTTTTTGGAAGTGGAATGGTAATTTCCGAACTGATAAAAGAGACTGAAATAGCTTTCTCCTATGTTCCTACTACTGCTAACATCAATAAACATTGCACTAAACAGATAGAATAGCTGTCTGTATTTAAACAGCTGCAATCTAAATCAGATTATTTATCTCAGACCCCTCCCTTACAGTTTTCTAAGGGACTTCTACACTACACAAGCTGCTCCAGTCACATACTTTCTGCCTCTCTTTCCAGGTGACCCAGGTGAAGTGGGAGATGAAGGAGTCGAAGGAAGACTAGGAAAAACTGGGCCTTTTGGACACAGAGGTCCTGTTATGTTGCTGGTTTGCTATTAAATCAAATGAATCGTTGAGAGATTAAGGGGAAGTTGGTTTAAGACAGCTCTGTCTGACAGCTGCCCAAAGTATCCTGATATGTATGTGTGTATATATATATATATATATATATATATAAACTGAACTAAAAGTGGGAATTATTAGGTAATGTTTTGTCTAGTTATTAATATTATTTATTAATATTATAAAATATATAAAGAATATATAAAGATATAAAAATATATATAAAAATATATAAAAATATATAAGAATTTGCATAAACCCTGGGAAATACACCTCCTAAAGTGTCCTGTGGTAACTGATAACCTAACAATAAGCTAACAATATATACTGACAGATCCTTTAAGTCCTGTAACTGGAGACTACATGCCCACAGATCCCACCAATGTTTGACTGGATTGAGATCTGGAGGCAACTGCTGGTACATATTGAGAACTGCTGACTATGAGCACCAGTCTTGTTGTTTTGGAAATGCTCTGACCATCATCTGTTCTTAACTATTTGTCCCTTGTCGAAGTGTTTCAGGTCTGCATGTTTGCATATTCATCTTCTACAACATCCAACATGTTGTCTATGAGAAGCACATTATTGCTTACTCTCTAATATATCGCAGACATATGCACTATGGCTAAAGATAATAAATGTTATTCTGTGACTGGTTTTAATGTTGTGGCTGACTGTTGTAAATATATATGGACTTTGCTTTAACTGTATATTTTTGGTGCTAAATGTATGTAATGCCAAAAAAAAAGAATCACTCTACAATTTTTTTTTACTTATTTACTTCTTCAGGGAGCTAAACTTTTGGTAGTATTTCTCCTGAATACAGAGAGTAGTGTAGAAAAGAAAAGCACATTTGCCTCCTCTGTCACTTTTTGAAAAAATGGTCATGCACCACGGTGCCTGCGCCTGACCAGCAGTTGCCGTTTGATGTGCCCTTGCCCACAGGTTGGGCATCAAGCTGGATGTCAGGTCCCACTGGGCCAAAACCACTTCTTCCCCAGAGGGAAGTCACGTCAGAGGCAGACAGACGTGTTAATTGCGGCCGAGGGGCCGTGGTGTCGCCATACGCTCAGGGGTGGAAGTGTTGGCCAGGGCATTCTGTGAATGCTGCCGGCCCCCTTCCAGGCAGGGCATTTTAGCGCTGCACTACACACAACTCGAAAGATGACTGCCTCTCCCGAAACACACCCAAATATCGTCAGAGAGAGAGTGTGTGTGTGTGTGTGTGGGGGTAAGAAATGCCGGGAAGGGCCCAAACACAAAGGAGAGAAAGAGTTGCCTGGTTTTTCACTTAGAACCACAAAAGAATTAAGGTTCAGCAGGTCTGCATACAGAGATGTATTTTTAGTGTTGCACCTAAACATGTACATGCAGAAAACAACAGTCATGACTTTACAGGAAATGTAATTTGTAAATCAGCAGACATTCGAAGACTACCAGGACCACTATGTGACAACACTTACAACTGCTGCTCTAGACTTGTGTGGCAACAGTAAAATGACCTGCCTGGAAGGCAGCCTGCAGCATTCACAAAACACCCTAACCAACACTTCCACAATTGAAACTGATTATACAAAATAAACAAATGCAAGTTGTTGTTTGTTTGTTTTTTTTAACAAAACTGATTACGCAAAAAACAGCGGCAGACATTACGTTCAAAACCTGAAACTGGAAAAATTGGTTTATCTGCAGTATAGCACTGCCCAACAGCAAGAGGGTTTCAGCAGGTTACATGGTGGGAGACCTCACATGAATTAGCCTTCAATGAGCTCAGGAAATATCTGTCCCAGCCCAACTATGAGCGTTCTTTCACTATTCACACTGAAAGCAAAGAATGAAAGAAAAATAGGTCAATCAGGAGATGTGACAAAAAGGCAATAAATCACAAAGTCAATATTGGATAGGACCGTGTAAGTGATACTTTGATTAATATGAAGTCCTAGAAATCTTAAAACAATTTTTTAATGAAGAACTGGATTGTCTGTTACAGACTTCCAGCTGGAGATTTGCTTAGGAAATTTGGTCTGAGAGCCTTTTGAACTGTCTTGAAAGTAAAAGGTCCAAACCCCTTTACGATTTGGAAAATGCCATTGAATCAGATTTATACTCCAGACTACTGACACAAAATTATGTAGCCACACATGAAACACAGCAATAAAATAAAAAAAAAAGTAAATGTCATGAATTACTGTGCTTTGACATCATTCACCCTTTCTATTGGGCCTGTTGTGAGGTATTTTTCTGTGGCTTGGACAGAGGTCAGGTTTCTGATAACCCTGTCTTCTTGCCTTGCAGGCCTGCCAGGAGAGAGCGGGGGAAAGGGGGAGCCTGGCCAGATGGGAAAGATGGGCCCTGCAGGAGAAAGAGGTAAATAAACTGTAATCTGAGGATGTCTTAATGTGGAATTCTCCTTTGGACAGAGCTGTACTGTTTATGCACCCCTCAATCAATTTAAGATACTCTTTCTAGAGAAAAAAAGACCATAGGAACCATTCCTGATGTTTTTTATCATCACCATTATTTCCATCAAATATATTTACTTTTCCTGAACTATCTTGTCCAAGCCAAGATTACTCTCTTCCTGTACTTCAGTGGGCAGCTTATCTGGAAAAGGCTGTGGGTCTAAGCTTTCTTTCCAGGCCAGGCATAATACACCTGATTTGGTGAAATAAAGCTTTACTTGATGACTGTGATTGTTTGGTAAAGCGATTTGGCTTACTGGAAGAGGAAGTTGGGCCCAAATAGACCTTAATGGAAAGAGACTCCCACAACTGTTTTGCATCATCTCATCAGAGAGGCCTAAATAACCTTGGATGGAGAAGATACTTAAAAATGTGTTTAGCATATGTATAATCTTACCAACAGTCAGTATGACCTGGTGTTGTGCATCCCTGCAGTATTTTGTATAAATCGCCAAGAATTCTTGCAAACATGCTTGAATCATTTTGTCTTATAGTTCTTTTCCTTGAGGATGCAAACAGATTAAATTCAGTGCAAACATGGCACAAGAAAACACACACAACACTTTCACTAGACCAGGCCTGTCCATACCTAATCCTGGAGATCTACCATCCTAGAGAGTTCACATCCAATACTCTTGGATATTGAGATGGCGCTGAAGGTCTGAAATACGTAGATCAAATGTGATACATTAAAGTTGGTTTTATACTTTCCGAGGTGGTAGAGCTCACAGACCAAGACTAATTTAGTAGCCTGCTGCCATCTAGTGGCCAATTTTCATGAATATAGTGAACCATGTACACTTTTCCATGTACAATTACTATTAAGCTGACTTGAAGGGCACACATGTTGCCATACAATGAAATAAGAAGCTACATGCTATTTGCTGGTGTGAAAAAGAAAATGCACATTATACACTGAATAATGAATGCAAATATTACATACAGGGGGAAAGGGAGAGCGAGGACTGGATGGACCTTCAGGCCTAAAGGGTAAATCAGGTAAAGCATTTGTATAAAGCATTATCCTATTATCGTATATTACAGAAATATGAACAAATACCAGCTATTTCTTTTACTTAATATAAAATCCATATACAATCTTTAAAGAGGATAAAGATCTGTACTATTAGAATGGTCACAACATTTTTTTTTAGCTTGACAGTATCATATAAAGCAAACGATGTTTAAAAGTGATCCCTAACAGTGATAGCACACCTAAAAAAATTGGAATGTCCTGAAAAAGTTCATTTGTGTTCATAAAGATTCAGAAAGATATACTGTCATATTGTATATTCACTATATGTAAATAATTTTTTGTTCGTTGGTCAGAAATCATGAATCTCAAATTATTAGATTAATTAATTTTGAGTTTGAGTAAATATGCATAAAAAATATCAACATAAAACAAAAAGGCTTGAAATAGGTCACTTAACGTGTAAAGAATATAAAATATGACATTTTTAAACTAATTTGTTTACACAATTAAACAATTAAATTATTACTTCCCACTGTAATCCTACCTCAATCTCAGCATCTTTAAAAGAACAAGTTTAGCCATGTTAACCTTCTCGTCTTGATGCATGATAGAGTAGATGCTGATAAATATCATTCAGATTCATTACAGAATTACTCTTTTGCTGTGACACAACAGGGACTGTGTGTGACTGTGGAAGGTACAGAAAGCTAGTTGGTCAGATGGACATCAACATAAGCAGACTGAAAAATGCTGTCAAGTTTGTAAAGAATGGTAAGACTCCATCTTTAACTCAATAATAAGCTTTTTTTCATGGTAGGATTTTGTTAAATTTGTGATGACATTCCAAACTAAGTCAAATAACACAGAAGAAGAAAATGAGCATCTTGATATCAAATTCAGTTTGTTTTCACCCATTTTATGACAAATACAAATACAAATACTAAAATATTGTGACCTCACTAGTTATTTTTGTACCTAATGCTCATTCCAGGTCCTCTATTTATACAGCAGCAGGCAAACGTTTTAAGCCCCTGAGCAGATCATTTAAAAGTATTTATCTTAGCTGTTAGAGTGAATACTGCTATGTAACAAGAACTTGAAGAACAACAAAACTTCCAAATGTTCTTCTAGATGCTTCCAGCTATCACATGGATTTGTTAAATTCCACCAAGAACACACTTCATTTAACATGACAAAGTCTTTAACCAAACCACACACACACACACAAAAAAAAACAGGATTGCTATGTGGGGAGGTTTGGACAGTGGTGGACAGTAACAAAGTACATTTACTTGAGTACTGTACTTAAGTACATTTTTTGAGTATTTTTACTTTACTTGAGTATTTATTTTTTGGTGAACATATTACTTTCACTCCACTACATTTCAAAGACAAATACTGTACTTTCGACTCCACTACATTTCTAGGAAGCTGGCTGTTACTCATTTTTTTGGATCAGCATTAGGGTTGAGCCAGATACTCATTTCAGACGAGTATCCGGTATGGATAAAGCATTGTTGACGAGTAACGAGCAAGATACGAGTATAACTCATCAATATCCCTGCTCGTGCTTAAGGAAAATCCTCATTGGGTAACTGACTGTGTTCCCGATCTGTGATTGGCCAGTCACACAGAGCACCCGGCCCTCCCTATACAGACACTGCAACCAGAGTTCTCTTCAGTCACAGCTGCCAGGTTTGCAGTTTTCACGCCAAATTGAGCTTGTTTGAAAATCCAGTCGTGGGTGAAAATTCAGGAGTGGCAGGGTGCGTTTTTTGGGTTACTTTTAAAAATTACTGCGGCTGCCAAAAAAAAACAAAAAAAAACAAAGTGGGTGTTGCCTTGGATGTTACAATGTACTGATATTAGAAAATATAATTTGCACTTTTGAATACTTGAGTATTTTTAAAAGTAAGTACTTCAGTACTTTAACTTGAGTAAACTTTTGACTGAGCAATTTTTACTTGTAGTTGAGTAAATTTTGACCACGAGTATCAATACTTTTACTTAAGTACTAAAGTTGAGTACTTTGTCCACCACTGGGTTTGGAATGGGTTAAACTAGCAGATTCATGTATATAA
Source organism: Crenuchus spilurus (assembly GCA_036984385.1). Lineage (NCBI taxonomy): Eukaryota > Metazoa > Chordata > Actinopteri > Characiformes > Crenuchidae > Crenuchus > Crenuchus spilurus. The sequence continues at coordinate 25,449 of BRDA01060635.1, forward strand.
ATTCACTAGTTATTGGTATAAACGTTACTGTGTAACTTTTTCTAATATTTAGATGGTGTTTTTCAGGTGTTTCAACTTGTATTAATCATTAAGTTTTAAATCAATACATCTGAATCTCTGATCTCTGATTTATCAGAGATCAGTTTCTGACCAAAAGACCAGAGTTTAGACTTTAGACACACTTTAGACTTTCTGTCGAGACTTCACTGACGATTACATTTAACATTGAAATCAATTCAAAGCAGCTCACTATTATTTTTATGCAGTCATTCTGGGCATCAAGGAGTCAGAGGAGAAGTCTTACCTGCTGGTAAAGGAGGCAAAGAAATATGGTGATGCTGTCATAAACTGTAAGCTGCGTGGTGGGTCCCTGGCTATGCCTAAAAGTATGGACACCAACATCTTGCTGGCTAACTATGTCAGTGAAGCTGGCCTTACCCATGCATTCATAGGCCTACGATCACTAGAGGAAGGAGGAGGATATGGGTATGCTGATGGCAGCTCCCTGCAAAACTCCACAGTCTGGGGACTCATGGAGCCATCTGGGGCCCCCAGCAATGGTTGTGTGCAGATGGGATCCAACAGAGTTTGGAGCCAGGCAGAGTGTGACATTGCCAAATATTTCATATGTGAGTTTTCCAAAAAATAAGAAGGCATCTACAGCTGTAGTTTGATTGTGTAAGCAGTAGCTCGAAATAACACAGTGGCCTTTTACTGTTAACTTGCACATCTAAATCATTCTTATGTGCTGATAATTTTTGAAGTAAGTCTTAGAGATGATCTTTTATGTCAGAGTTGGTCTTGTATTTAACACTGAATATGTTAAATCCAGAGCTGGGTTATAATCATTAATACAGTTACATGTTGCAATGAATCCCCAGGGGGCATATTAGATGAGTCCATGTCTTTATTTCAAAACTGAAGAGAATAGTAGAACAGCTATGAGTAGAACTGAATCAAGGCTCTACAGCCAGAACTTTAAATAGACTAATAAATGGCACTGCAAACATAAGAGTTCAGAAAAGAGCTTAGGGAACCTCCAGAGTGACAGGAAGAAGGTCTTAAGCACAAATTCAACTTAAACTTTCTGTAGTGGATCCAAGAAGGTCAAGCAATACCAGAGAGAATACTCCATGTAAAATCCTCAGCCTTACATATCCCACAGCAGAGTCACTGGTCCTGGAAGTGATAGAGAAAACAATCACTACACAAAAAGCTAACAGGGAGCATAACATCAAATAATGCTCCACACTGCTGTGTGTTGAACTTGAGTTAAAGTAGCCTGCTTTGATAGGTCATGATATGTGACAGGTGTGTGAGTCATGTGGGTTGTCTAGTATTCTGGTGAGTGCGACCTCTGGTGGTCATGCCTGAAGATGCCTCTCTCCACAATGGCACCCTGGTAACCCTGACACATGTACTTAAGTACTTTTTGTTGGATTTACAGTGGTGCTCATAAGTTTGTGAACTCTTTAGAATTTTCTATATTTCTGCATAAATGCATAAAAACCTTCATCAGATTGTCACACACATCCTGAACATAGATAATCAAATCAAACAAATGAAACAAAAACATTAGACTTGGTCATTTACTTATTGAGGAAAATGGCCCAATATTACATTACACTCATATACATTGTAAAAATATGTGAAACCTTTGAATTAGCCCATAATAGGTGATGTCACTCAATGCTATGACAATGATGTGTGAGTAGGTGGCCTGTTTTATTTAAAGAACAGGGGTATAGCAAAGTATTCAATGCACAAGTTTGTGGAATTGTACCATGGCAGAAAGGCCATTTCTAAGGACTCAGAAGAATAGTTGTTGATACTCATCAGGGCAAACGACATTACAAAACCATCTCCAACACCATGAGTTTAGGACTACACTAATCCACAGTCAGACGGATTGTGTACAAATGGAGAAAATTCAAGGCCATTATTACTTTCCCCAACAGTAGTCAACCAACAACGATCAAGCCAAATGTAAGATGTGTAACTGTCCACAAGGACACAAATGAAAGGTAAATTCTAAGTAACTAAAGGCCTCTGTCACATTGGTTAAGGTAAATGCTCATGAGTCCACCATCAGGATAACACTGAACATCAGTAGTGTGCATGGAAAGCTGCTGCTCTCCAAAAAAAACATTGCTGCCCAACCACAGTTTGCTAAAGATTACAGGGACAAGCCAGAAAGCTTTTGTTGAAGGATGAGTATAAAAAGCAAAACATAACTTTCATTAATAGCTCATTAACTAATGATTAATAACTGAACAAATCAGTTCATGAGAATTTCATTAACAAATGATTTACTAATGGTTTGTTAACATTTGCAAAAATGAATACAGTCATTAGTAACTACATGAACTGTCATTTATAAACATGTGTTCATGTTCAAATTCTCATGAAGTAATGATTTGTTCACAGTTATTAATCATTAGTTAATGGCTTATTAATGAAAGTTATTATAAAGTGTTACCAAGGTTTTTATTCCAGCATAAAAATTTCATTCCATCTGTGAAACCTGGTGGTGGTAGTATCATGGTTTGGGTCTGTTTTGCTGTATCTGGACCTGTACAGCTTGCCATCATTGGTAGAATAAAAATTTTAGGACATCTCTCCAGGAGCTGAATCTCAAGAGAAGGTGGGTCATGCAGCAAGACAACAGCCCTAAGTAAATAAGTCAATCTCCAAAAGAGTAGTTAAAGAAGAATAAAGCTGATGTTTTGGAAACTCCAAGAAATGTTGTGGAAGGAGTTGAATCAAACAGTTCATGGATTCCTGTAAGCTGATGGGCAGGACTAACCAACAATTACCAGAAATGTTTAGTTGCAGTTACTGATGCACAAAGTTGGGGGGGGGGGGGGGGTCACACCAGATAATTAAAACAACAGAAACAGAAACTTTCACATACTTTTGCCACTTATAGACACTGAATCATTTTCCTCAATAAATAAATGTCCATGTCTCATTTGTTTGATTTGTTTCTGTATGACAATCTGATGAAGTTTTAGTTCAAATGTATATAGAAATATACAACATTTCAAAACAGTTCACAAACTTTCAAGCACCACTGTGTATTTCTATAAAGTATTTTCACTTTTTCTCAGGAGTACTGGGTCCTTTCTGGTCCTTCATATTTCATATTTTTATCTTTTATAAGTTTATTCTAAACATGGTCCACATCTCTGTTGCTCATATTACTCACTTTCAATGCTGAGATTTTGTTTTAAACCTAAAGCATGACAGTGCCTAAAACTTGTCATATTAATATTTTTTGCACCTACATTTACTAATTTTACATGAGGACAGATTACAATTTTTCGCTAACAATGTTGTTCAAGCTAATTTGGTGGGTATGAGTATATTTTCACTCTCTAATTGCCAACCCATCACTGAAGCCAGGGCTTTTCAAAACATCCAGATTGCTAATAATACACTGTTGGGTTGTCTCAGAAAAACAATACATTAAAAGAGCATATCATCACAAGTCCTTGTTCTATTTATTTATTTTTTTTTCATTTTTGCTTCATTTGAGAATGCAAGGTGATCACATGATGGCCGCAGCCCCCGACAGAAAGAAAAAAAAGACAGGCAGGAGTTTCAAATGTTTATCTATCTTATCAGAAAATAAAATATCATTTTAACCTTTAAACCTGAAATTTCACTGATACAAATATGAAACACTAGTTTCCATAACTCACTTACTCAGTAGTATCTATTAGTACTGACATGAAACATATGTGGCATAACATGTGGCAAGTGAATGCCAAGTAATTCAAATATCAGGACAAGTGTTTCTGTCATGTGTGTGCTGGGTAAATGATTTACTGACTGAATTCATTTACTGACTCAATCACTCATTCCTTCATTTATATTCATTTGTGAGTCAGAGTCTAAATGTCTTGATAAGATCAGAGCTGATAAACCTCTCCCTCAAGGACTTCATGTCAAATAAAGAAAACATTTTGCATTTTGGCCTACACTGGTGGCATGTGTGCTGTTCAAAGGGTCACTGACACATGGGTAAGTTTATCCTCACTATTAGCCAATCATTAATTACCCTACTCTGTAACTGACCAATTTCCAATAATAATAAATAAAAAATCATGACATATGCATTCTTACGTATGTTCTAAATATTACCACTAAAGGTCACAGTTGACCAAATTACTTAAAGCAGAGGTTCACTGGTAGAGTATGAACCCCTCAGTTAACCATTGCACTTACAAATGTAAAACTTGAAAATGCTGAGCCTACTAGGTCAACAGAAATGAAAGGAACAGACTTCATCTTTTCCAATATAGAGTTCAATATATCTTATCCTTTTTGTATCTCCTTGGAATGTTTTAATCTAATATTTACACAGGACCAGCTTGCCCAAATAGGGGGTTAATTATTAACCTGGGTGACATTGTTAGGCTGCTCGTTAAAAAAGCACAAATAAATAAAAGAAACAGAGAACAGAGAGATTAATTTTCCATGTTCTAAGATGTGAACATCTAAGAAGGAAAAAAGACAAAGAAGCAGAAGATTGCCTCTCTGAGATGAGATTTGGTGCTCAACTGAAATGGGAGTGGCTGAACACCTGTCGGACCGGTTTACGACACACGACTCTGAGGGATTTCTCCGACACTCTTGTTCTTCGTTAATTCACTGAACCACAAAGAAATGGCAGAAGCAACAAACCCGGCTGCTACCTCTTTCCCAGCACCAACTATATCTTTACCACTAGGACTGGATATAATAAGAACATACTCTGGTGCTCTGATTTGCATGGAAATTGTAAGTTGATATTTACAATTTTTCATGTTTACATGTCAGTATGTAATATATAATATTAAATCATACAGATTAAAACGTGTAACACTGGTGTGCATGTTTTCTTTAATATGTATATATTGCCTGTGGCAATAAGCTCAGACAGAAATAAGAGCATGTGAGCTGTGTTTCACTATTATGAAATCGCCAAAGAGGTCTATACACCTCAACTATTTTAACGTGTTCTCTTTCACTGAATGGACTGCTGATCAGATTACTAGTAAGGCATTCTGAGCTTCTCCTGTTCTCTTCTGCTAGGTTTTTGGAGGGTTAGTATGGATCTTAGTGGCATCGTCTAATGTCCCTGTACCGCTGCTGCAGGGCTGGGTGATGTTTGTGTCTGTAACCATGTTTATCTGCTCCTCCACATACCTCGCCCTATTTCTGCTGGGCTTTGCAGATAAAATCAACACTGACTGGAATTTCATGGTGAGCAATTTTGAAATCTCTGCTCCTTAAGTGCCCCAATAAGCTGACACTCACTTGATTGGAATATAGAGTCATTGTTCTTGCTTTTTAATTCTGATAGGCCTTAGAAGAAAAGTGCTAAGGTGAGTTTCATGGAAATAGTAAAATGTTCAAGAAGCCAGTGGCGCAGTTACTTGGGATGGTTCCAGTAATCAGTCAAAACTGGCTCTGGGGGATCATATTCAACCAGCCTATTGTTGGCTGGGCTCCTTAAACCTGACATTGAGCTCCGTCTGTAGCAAGACTACAATGGCAGTATCCAAGAGGCGTGCCAAATCCTCAGTCATGGCCCTGGTCCCAGCTCTCCTGCTGAGTAATGTCTGTTTTATGAACATGATTAATGTGCAGGGCTTACCAGTCCTCCGTGTATTAATGCCATGTCAGGCTTACATTACTATTTCTTAAAGTTTATTTATCACTTTATGTATTACTATAAAAAGCCATGACTTGTGTTTAACACAACTCAGTAATGAAACTGACTAACTGGCAACATTTAATAATTTTTCTTTCATTTTAATATTCTTCTGCTGTACCTCTGAACAAGTATTTGCTGTATTTTCAGGATATGATGTACCACTTCATTGCCTTGCTCTTCTATTTTGCTGCTTTTGTACTGGAAGCTGCTACTACAGCTGCATCACAAACATCAGTTGTCATCAACACAACATGCATAATCAAACCAAGAGCAAATATTATTACACTTATGAATTTTCGACAATACAGTATTAATGTGGTCGCTACGGTGAGTATTGTCTTCCTTTCATTCATGTCATTTAGCTTTCATGATAATGGTTATAAAGGCATTTGACATTTAACAAGCATAAAGTAAAATGGATGATGGTAGGAAGATGAGTCAATGCCTGTGTGAGTCTTCTATTTATTTTCAGAAAACAGAACACAGGTCATGTGTGTCAAATTTGAGGTGATTTCATTTTTATAAAATCATGAAACTACTAACATTTGTACAGTTTGAGACCATGAAGCTTTCAGATATGGAGTCATTACAAAAATGCATATCCCAAAACATGCATTTTGCATCATATATTCTGAATCAAACAAGAGTGAAATTTACCTCTATGGATCATAATAATACAATATACATCATCATAAACTTATATGTTATATATAAAAAAGACTTTTCCCTTCATACACTGTACAAATATACCAAATTTCATGCTTTTGTGGAAAAGTCAGTTTCACATATATACCTCACTGTAAACAAAAATGCGTAAACCTGTGCAAACCAAAACAAAAATAAACATGAACTAGAAAGTGGAAACACTGTTGAAGCAGGTTTGGCAAAAATAGTCTAAGCTGCATATGACCTAACACACACAAGTTACCAAACCCAACACAATGTCTCCTCAGTCTTTACACAGGCAGTCAGCCTAAAAATATATACTGCCTAATATGTACTGCTCACCAAGGCTATTAACTGCTACACTGTTCTACACACTATTCTTTCACATTTCTGTAGAAATATGTGCACATTGTTCATTGATCTAGTAAAAGCATTTATTCATCATTTGTTCTTCAGATGAATAAAAATGATGTGCAATAATGCAACTATGCAAAGATTTATAAAATTACATATACACAACAACACAAATCACCTCAAAACATTTTCCAGTCAGCCAAAAACAGCCCAAATGAGAACAACCACAAGGGCTACTAATACACAGGAGGCTAACAATACACAAGTGTTGACAAGCATTGATGAGGCAGGTTTCAGTGAAGCACACAGGTGATGACTGGAAAGGGAGTTGCCTGGATGTGGGAATCATGACAAATACACTATTTCACAGCTTTAGTAATACATTTGCATAAAGCCACCAACAGTAACAAGTGCCAAGCAAGAACATTTTAGTTAAAGTCTGAGATGGTATATGTATTATTGCTGGGTGGTAGAACTAAACAATACCTTTAAATTATCATCACAAAATATTCTTCTTTATACATTGGGATAATCAATAATGCAGCTAAATGTTCCTTAATTAGCACATTCTACATGTTTCTTTACAATAACTGTGACAAAATATATTACCTGTAAATACTTAACTGAAAATCAAATATATATATGAGTATAAAAGAGTAATAGCACCCTCTGCTGTAGAAACCCTAGACTATGACATGTACACATGTCATTTCTCTTTCCCAAAATTGTGAATATTGCATTCACAATACCAGTTAGGCAGTATACCAGTATAACACTGAGGTCAGTAACAGACGGAGGGACAGTAGGAATACAAAGTTTTTTGTGTTTTTACAATGTGAACCACAACATGTGGACATCACAATGTGTAATGATTATTTAGGTCAGCAGAAATGTGTCAGTATGTGACATAAAATGACTGAAAAACTGAACAGTCTTTGTGTTTTGTTGCAGAATCCAACATAAAAAGTGTGCATGAATGTGTAACAATTTCAAATCAAAAACTGAAATATTATAATAAAAATTTAATTGTGAATAGTTGTTTTGTTTTATGTAACGATACATCAGAAAGAGCAGAAGAGGCTGATGTGGGGTCTAGAGGGTTAAAAAAAATATTTTTCATGTGATGATCTATTTTTTATAAGACATCAGGATCGTATCAGTAGTCAGGAATAATTCGCCCATCCCTACAACAAACCATAAACAGACAATCTACACAGCAAATCTGCCAGTGTTAAATCAACACTATTAGAGTTAAATTAACACTGAGAGTGTTACATTTTGACACCCTCAGTGTTAATTTAACTCTAACAGTGTTGATTTAACACTGGCAGATTTACTGTGTACTGCTGTTTCCTTTGTTTTCTCAGAATGAATAAAAAACTCAATTCTTCAACTGCTGCATGTTTATTATTGATGCTGTGGTCAGAGAGCTAACACACATCAACAGGAAAGATTATAGGCCCAGATTGGACTGGTGATGTTACTACATTATATATTTGCACCTGTCAAGGATTTTACAATTTTAATATTCTTTGTAATGATACAGAAATAGTAGCTCAGATGCATATGGCTAAATATCCACACACTATGTACTCCAGGAATTGATTTGTTACGGGTAAAACCAGTTTTCTAAAGGTCGTTTTTATTTGTTTTGCATGAAGTAAATCCTCTATTGTGCTGCTTGTATTTCAACAATGGCTAAGAGAAGCAGCTAATAGTCTGTTTGCAACAATAGCTAATTACAGTGCAAGCTGTAAGTGACCTTGACCAACTCTAAAGCAGATACCAGTGGGCTGATTCATCAGTGGGTATGGTTGTTTTAACCAGTGCTTACAGCGATCATTGTCAGCACATTTACCACCTTAAAATCGAACCTTATCAGAACAGAACTATGTTCCAAAACTTAGTAGTAATATTGACAACTAAAGTTGTTTGTTATGTGGAACTAATACTGTAGTGTGTATTTATTGAATCAAGATATTAGCTTCAAACACACCAGCTTTTTTTTGTGCTGTGCAACTAAACGAATATATGACACAAATACAAAAAAACACTTAGTCTTGATCTTCCTGATTACTAATAATCATATATTTTGTGAAAAAAACATTGATAGACCCCTACACACATCAGTGTCACAAAAAGTGCTTCAAAGTTAGGTGGCTTGTGTCAAGTCGGTAAAAATAAAATGAAGTATATTAACACAATTCTTGCTAAAACAACTGAACTAATTATGTACATATAACATATTCTGTTCAAGTGTAATCACTGAAAACATTTTTAGAAATTTCAATTTCCAACCATTAATGAACAGCCTGAGCAGGAATGGGGACCTGAGGACCTGAGTCCAGCACAATGTGTTGATTTATTTGTTTGTCTCTGCTGTTTTCACAGATATTTGCATTTATAGTTACTGTATGCTATGGCTGCAGTATGTTCATGGGCTTCAAAAGGTGGAGGAAATGATACAGTGAAAGAAAGATGCAGAACAAACTCCATCATTATATCAAGAATCAGTGGTACTGTCTCTGGCAAATTGGCAATACATGGGGGCATGACATGAAGACATGGTACACCATTTCCTCCAGCATCACTGTTCTTGTGATCAGGGCCCAAAACAGCTCTTATAAGTATTCTTAGTATTTGATTATTTGAAATCAAGTTATGTCTATAAATCCTTAGAATGAGTTTTTACTTTAGATGATGTACTACTGTGGGTAACTCTAAAGAGTTAGATTTTAAATGGTGCCTTATTGTTAATGTTATTTTATTTGGAGAAAAGTTGTGTGAACTGAGATTTACAATGATAAAAATGTTATGTTAACTAATTATTTTTCTGGCATTATTATTATTATTATTATTATTATGAACACATTTTCTAATTAATTATGACTCAAGCAATGTACATATTTTTGAGGAATTCTGTTGGTTTCTCTAGTTTCATTTGGAATGTGTACATCCTCTCTTTAAATCATGGCACTGCATTTATGTTGTTTTTTTCATATGCTGTAGTCTGTCATCAAATTTATCATTTTTATGGCCTTAATAAACGTTTTTCATGAACAGTCAAAACATTTTCTGATTTTCCTTCAGTCTTTACTAATGACAAAAAATGACTGGCCATGTGACAGCACCAACATGTGTGTTTCCATGTATGTACGATGACAACAATACTTAATGGGGATTATAATCAGACCAGATAGGAGTCTTTTCATCCATTGTATGAAAAGGGTGATAAAAATCAGCCACTGGTACTAAAGAAATATGATTTGGCATAATAGTTCATTCATAACTCTGATCATTCTGTAGAAATAGTATAGATATAAAAAGAAATGTTACATAAAGTTGCAAGTTTAGTGTGATGTGCCTCAAGCATTCAAATAAGCTGAAAAAGTTTTTCTTAAAGGTAAGAACCAGTTTTCTAAAGGTCTCTAATCTGTGGAAGTTTTATTTGCTTTGACTGTTTTGTTTGCTTTGCACTCATGAAGCAAATCCTCTGTTGTGTTGCTTACATTAAAACAATGGCAACAGGAGGCTACAAGATGTGCAGCAACATTGTGACCTTGGAGAAATGTTCTTTCAATTTTATTCCAAAGACACATGATAGTCCTGAGAAAATATTCCCCTCTGGACTCAACCACATGGTTTGAGTAATTGTGACAAATTTGACGAAAATAACCAAAAATGATTTGTGATCTAATTTTCTTGGCTTGAAACAGAACTGAAAACACAGAAGAGATGATCTTAGTGTGCGTGTACACAAAGATATGTGAACACTTTACCAACACCGCTGTATGAGTTTGCTGATCAGACCCTTTTCAAAAACACAAGGAGTTGGCCTTGCCTTTGTGGCCAAAACAGACTTCTATGAATTTTGTCCACAAGATTTTGGAGTGTGTCTGTGTGAATTTGTTGCCAGTTTAAGTAGTTTAGAAGGTAGCTGTGACTTACCACTAGAGGGTAAGCTTTGGTAAGAGATGAGGGCTTCACTCCTCTTTATTGCTAATATGCATTTGTGCACTTGACCGTTTGAAGAATAGTTCACTTATTGGGATGCGCTGAAAAGTGAACAGTCAGGATGAGTGCATTTTCTTTTAAAACCAGTTCTAAAACTGAAGTATAGTCTCAAACATGCAGATGATTGCTGAAAGTATATTTGCCAACAGAAACATGATTTCTACTCTGAAGCTCAACTGTACCAGTTATTTTTATCTTACTCTAGATGCAATCAGTCAACCAAGACATTCTTGAAGTCTTGCTTCTTTAGTTCAGAACTGGAGCTGCATGACTAGTTCCACAAATGATTTAATGATTCTTAATTAGGCTCAGTCATTCCAAACTCCAGGTTTTCTCTCCAATTCATAATGGATGACAGATAAAACGTACTACCATATGACAGTGTACAACAGGGTACATTAACTCCTAGCACTTAGACCCTCAGAGTCAATAGCCAGTTGCTAGGAAATTCAACTGAATAAACATTAAATTCAAATAAAAAGCGAACTTTTGAATTAATGAAGATAAAGATAGCTTCTTTATTCAATTTTCTTATTTTATATGAAATGCTGTCACAGTTACATTCAGACCTATATCATTTAAGCTGGAGGGAGACATTTGAATAAGAAGCAAACTGCAGCTTCATGCACTGATCATAGACAAATACAGTACTACATAAAAAATGAATATTGTGAAAGAGTTCATTGTTGTTCGTAATTGAATTAATTACAGGTACAGTGACATTTCAAGCCTTTTTTGTTTTACTGTTGATCAGTATGATTTGATATTCAAGAATCTCAAATTATTAGAATATTTCATTTCAAGTTTGAGTAAATTACCTTTCAAACAGAATCAAGATTAAAACATAAAAGGCTTGCAATATGTCATTTTTTAAAGTGTTTGACGTGACATAATTCCTGTTTCGTGCAGTGATTATATTTCCATTTTTCAAATCCATGTTTATTGGATTTGGCATGGAGTTTTATTCAAGAAGGGAACCTCCACCAAAACAGAGACTGGATCACCATTTTGTGAGTCTTTGCAAATCATGTAGAATGGCCAAGAACATCAGAGGCTTTTCTGGGCTGGGTTGATTTATGTACACTGTGGTACCAGAAGGTTCTGTGCATAGCCCCAATAAATCTCAGGGCCACCTCTCCCTTTTTATACCATGCCAGTAAAACGAGTAAACAGTGAAAGAGAGAGCACTATAAATTGTGACCCTCCAAAGCAGACCTCCACAGTGCAGAGAAACATTTTTGAGTCTTTCCATGGAGAAAAAATAAATTTTTGTTCATCTAAAGGAACATTACATAGCATGCCACTTTTGTTGTTCAGGTGTAACATTCTATATGCTGCTGTTATAGCTCTCCACAGTGCAGCTACATCTCAAGGAATCACCACTGAATGGAAGGGCATAATTAGAATGAGGTTTCCAACTTTTTGCAATTATCTCCATTACGTGATCAAAAGCAGAGCGAAGGAGATGCAGCACACATTCTGGAAAACATACAAACCGGATTCCAAAAAAGTTGGGACACTAAACAAATTGTGAATAAAAACCTGAATGCAATGATGTGGAGGTGCCAACATCTAATATTTTATTCAGAATAGAACACAAATCACAGATCAAAAGTTTAAACTGAGAGAATG
>BRDA01060641.1:0-12717 GCA_036984385.1 Crenuchus spilurus
ATTTATCATTAAAATTAATCTTACCACCTGACATATCACTAGCTCTAAAGCTGCTATTACACATCGCGTTCAGGAGCATCAAAGATATATGACACCTTACAGCCACCGTAGAGACTCCTTCGTGTTTGGAAGGGAGGGGCTGTGGAAAGAGTCTTCAGTTGATGTACAGTTTGTGATGCCTATCACTGGTCAGGTTCTAGTCAGAGATGCTCTTGTCTGGATATTATTGGGTTTTGGACCACTTCTCAGCCCAACTGTGTAAACACTACACAGTACACTACCATCACACTTATGGGTGTCCTTTAGTCTCTGGCATAAAGACATCTGTCCTGTAAGCTCTGAGGTGTTCCAGCACATCTCAGTGATGCTCAAACTGAGAATTTTGAAGTTACTGTCAGTAGATACGGACAACGGCTGACCAGCATGTGATAAAGGGGTAAATGTGATAAGTGATAAATGGGCCAGAGCCTCTCAACTGCTGACTGGCGTGGCTAAAGGGGTATAAAGCCCCCCAGCACTGAGCTCTGGGGCAGTGGACCTGTGTTCTCTGCTCTGTCCAGTACTTTTGGGATTAGTTGAGTTGGAGATGAGGTGATGGTGGTGGTGGCCTCACTGTTTCTGTGGCCGAATGCAATCAAATCCTCACAGCAATGGTGCAAAAGTTGGACAGGCGTCCAAATACTTTTGTCCAGATGCTGCGTATGTATGAATAACATCTGCACGGGTAAGTTTTATGGCCGAGCAGATCCTCCCGCGCTGCCCGGGAAGGTGGCAGGTGAGGAGAAATGGGCTGCTCAGTGACAAATGCTTTTTACAGAGATGTAATGTTGTCCAAGGGACTTCTGCAGCAAGCCCGGCTGCCATTTTTCTTCCCTTCTCCTCTCCGTTCTTACTCAGACCAGTCGTAACAGGTGAGCTAGTGCAGGCAGGGGAAATCTCCCAGCAGTACGGCCCGCAGTTCATTAATAAAAGTAATGGTTACGGTCATTTGATAATAACCATCTGCGGCTCTTTTGGAAGCTAATGTCCGATATTGATCACAGATCTGAAATATTCCTCCTTTTCTGACACCCAGCAGATGTTATTTCCTGACCAGAACTTCCCCAAAGTTGTGAAATTGGAAGCAAAGCTCAGCAACTGAAGCTCACGTCGTATTCTGTCCTTTGTGTTGTTCGGCGGGGCCTCATCCATCTCTCCCAAAGCTTCATTGTCTGCTTATTAGTCCTTAATTCCAAAATTTGAAATGTCTAATAAGAGGTGATGGATTGTAATGTAGCTTTGTCAGATTCGATTTGGGTGGTCATATTTACTCAACCAGCTTACTTTGAGAATGATATGTGGCCAAAATGGAGTTTAGCGAGCAAACCGAGGCCACATGCTGTTTTGGGCTAATCAGATGTCAGCTCCGGTTAGCCATTAGAGCGGCCTGATGAAAAAATACCAAAGCCGGGAAAATAGACTCGCTTATTTTGATCCAGGATTCATTGCGAGAATTATTACAAATGAGTTCATACGCTTCTTCTCCATTTATCTAAATCATGCACTCTGATATTAAGTCCACAACATAAATGGAATTTGCCTGGAAATATTACTTTCATTGGTTGTTTTCAGAGCCTGGACAACAAATAAATGATCATTTTTCTGTTTTTCCTTCAAATCCTGCATTTGTGTGATAACTGCAGTTGCAAACACACATATACCCTAATCCCAGTCCTAATTTTAATCCTGGTCCTAACCCTAAACATGCTTCTAACTCTAAACCTAACCTAAACCCTGGTCTTAACTCTAATGCTGGTCCTAAATCTAACCTTAATCCTATTCTTAAACCTAACCCTAACACCAGTCCTAGCTCTAATACTTGTCCTAAACTTAATCCTAACACTGGTTTTAACTCAAATGCTAGTTCTCAATCTGAGAATTTGGTCTTAAACCTAAACCAAACCCTGCTCTTAAACTTAAACCACACACTAGTCCTAACTCTACTGTTGGTTCCAATCATAACATTGGTCTTGGTTCTAGCCCTAATCCTGATACTCAGCCTAACCATGGTTCTAACTGCATTACTGGTCATTACACTAATGCTGGTAATAAACCTAAGCTTAATCTCTAATTTCTAACCTCAACCCTGGCTGTAACAGTACTGCTTTTAAATTTATTCCTAACCCTGGTCTTAACCCTAATACTGGTCCTAAACCAAACTGCATATAGAATCCATTTTAATTACCATATAGTCAATTTTCAGTGATACTGATGTGGTGGTGGTGTGTTAGGATGTGCTGAAGCTCAGACACAGCAGAGCTGCTGGACTGTGAGCACCAGTAAAGGACTAGAGGACCAACACACACTGTGCTGAGCTGCTGTCTCTGACTTTACATCTACAAGACCAACAGGCAGGTGTGTCTAATAGAGTACAGTGAGTGACACAGTGTTTAGCATCTCTGACACACCACCACCACATCAGTGTCACTGAGAATCCAGCTCTGTGATGGTCCACAGACTGATGAACAGGGAAACAGATGCTTCTATATGGTAAGTGGAGTTGAACCCTATGACAAACCTCTATTAACATGAATAAATAAACAGCATCAATTACCATTTCATAAAAAAATGAACTCAATTAGAACTTGATGACATTTTTTTTAAATGTGACGGGGCAACAAATGTCACATCAGATGCAAAGAAGTGCAGTTTCACCAATTTGCAAAAAATTGCATCTAAAGATTGTGGATAATTTTTTAAAAAATTGTGAGAATTTTGAATATCCCAATATCTACAACATATAGTGTCATCTAAATGTTCAGAGAATCTGGAGACATCTCTGTGTAAAAGGCACACGGCCGACGGTCAGTATTCTGTACTGGAAATCACTGCATGGGCTCAGGAACACTTTCAGAAATGACTCTGTGAACAGTTTGCAGTGCAATTCGTGCAAAAACTGTTGCACAAAGAAAAAGTCATGTTAACACCATCCAGAACTGCTGAAATACGGTTCTGTGCTCTATTGGGATTAAAATGCATACATACATACATGTTACACTTATATAGCGCCTTTCTAGACACCCAAGGATGCTTTACAATCAACACTCCATTCATACACTCTGGCAAGAAGCAGCAGCCAGTCGTGCACAGTGTACTCTCCACCAGAAGCGACCGTCCACCTGGAGGACTGCATCGAGCACTAGGGGCATCACCCAGGACAGAGTGCCAACCATATCTGAGCATACATACATACATACATACATACACACACACACACACACACCAGGGTCATTTTTAGAGTAGCCAATCCACCTGATCTCCATGTTTTTGGACTGTGGGAGGAAACCGGAGTCCCCGGAGGAAACCCACGCGGACACGGGAAGGACATGGAAACTCCGATCAGATGTGGACTGGAACCCAAGACCTCAGCGCTGAGAGCCGAACGTGCTAACCACTAAGCCACCGTGCCATCCCAAATACAAGGGCATTCTGTTTTTATTTAGATTTTACACAGCGTCCCAACATTTCTGCAGTTGGACTTGTAAAACATCCCAAAAAGACATAAAACGTTTTTTTTTTTTTCGTCACAACGTCACTTTTCGTCAGTATTGATGCTCTAGAAGAACCGACTGCAGAAAGCCAGATATCCCATCCAGACTGCACAATGTCCTCCAGTGTGGAGATGCTAGTAGACGCTCTTCATTTAAATACCTGTAGCGGAGCACGTTCAGGGCTATTTGGGGGGAAACCCAGCCTGGCTGCAGGGGGAATGTTTCTTTAAAGCCTGATATTCAGTGGGAGTCAGAGGTTAAGCCTGTGCCAAGCTTACAGAAACTCATTTCTCTTATCTTTTTCTGGTCATGAACCGTGAGCAATAGCATTATCAATGCCCTGTTGTTACAGCAGAGAGGTGCATTACACACACACACACACACACGCACTGAAAGAAAGGAGATTTCACAAGTGTGCGTCTTCAGAATGGCTCCAATCGCAGGGCTAATCTCGCTATTGTACTTACCGTTATCAGCCCCCACCGCTGAGAGCGGAACAAAGAATAATATCTCTGAATCCATAAATCATAACTTCAAACTCCATGTTAGGTCACCACTTAAACTGTCTCTGAGGTTAAAAGCTTATCCACGCTTGCTCGAGGTAATGTGTTTTTTTTTCTTCTTGTCTCTCTTTTTCAGTTTTTCTTTCCCTTCGTCTCCCTCAGTCCTCAAAACATCCCTGTCGCTAATTGAATATCCAGATCCGGAAACAGTGTGAATGCAAAATGCTATTCTTTTATTTGCATAATCCCCATACCTCTCATTTGCATGATTACATCCTCGTCATTATCCTCGGCCCATGCAGACTTCATTGTTCTATTAACTCTGAGAAAAAAGACAATTGTATTAGTGCGGGAAGAGAATAGAAACGAATTGTCAAGTTTCAGAACCAACATTTGTGCTGTTTACAAACCAAAAAAATAAGTCAAACCTTCTCATTAGGCAACTTTGTGTAAAACATAAAGAGTTCATGCAAAGGCTGAAGTATGGGATCATTTGGTCGGAAAACAAAAGTGTTCCTTAATCCTGATCCTGTAACTATATCTGTGGCCATCTATAATGTTTCCGATTGATTTGCATCTCATTAACATTTAAACAATTATCTATTAATCAACTTTCATTGATAATTGATCCTAACCCCAAACCTCTAACCCTAAGCCTGGCTATAACCTCTATGTTGGTCCTAATCTTAAGCCTAACCCTAGTCTTAACTCTAATGCTGGTCCTAAATATAACTTTAGTCTTGGTCTAAACCTAAGACTAGTCCTAACTCTAATACATGGCCCTAGCCCTAGTCATGACACTAATGTTGGTCTTAAACCTAACCTTGGTCCTAAACCTAAACTTAACCCTGTTCTTAACCCTAACCCTGGTCTTAATTCTAATGCTCATTCTAAACATAATATTGATTTTGGTCCTAACTATAGTCCTGGTCATAAACATAACCTTAACCATTGTTTTAACTCTAATGCTGGTAATAAACCTAATCTTAGCCCCAAACCTCTAACCCTAACCCTGGCTGTATATATGTTGGTCCAAACCCTAAACCTGGTTCTAACTCTAATACTGGTCCTAAACCTGGCCCTGGTCATAACATTAATTCTGTTCTTAAACCTAACCTTGGAACTAAGCCTAACCTTAACCTTGGTCTTAAGTCTAATACTGATCCTAAACCTAACCCTAATACCTAATACTGGTCCTAACCCTAACACTGGTCCTAAGTTTAATTCTGGTCCTAAACCTCACCCTGGTCATAACACTAATACTGTTCTTAAACCTAACCTTAACCTTGGTCTTAATTCTAATACTTAAAAACCTGTATTACATGTAAAACACGGAGAACCCGTATCCTGATGAGCAGGTGTGTTCACTGACCCCAGATGGTGAAGTAGGTCATTAGATGGATCAGGTGTTCTGGACCCAGAGGAATGTGCAGGGAGGCGGAGCTCCAGCACCAGGCCTGAGGAGCGCTGGTATAAAAGCACATGCGCTTGGATGTTCCACGTTTTGCCAAACTTAGTTAAGTGTTCTGCTGACGTGAAATAATCCACAAACATATCAGAGATTAATGCTCACATTTGTTCTCATTACCAACACAGTTTGTTGCTGTTGTGTCAGATCACTGAAGGACGGTAGAGAGTTTAAACAGCTAAACATGTCTCATAAAAAGCCTACGTTCTTTACCTAGAACCCCAGACACTGTGTAAGTACAGCACATAATGAAAGACGTGTGCCAATACAGAACCACTTTAACCATTCCCCATGTGAGAACCCTCTGACAACATATATGATGACATCATATTGCATTATATATCACTCCATTCTGTACACACAGTAAATCTGCCAGTGTTAAATCAACACTATTAGAGTTAAATTAACACTGAGAGTGTTACATTTTGACACCCTCACTGTTAATTTAACTCTAATAGTGTTGATTTAACACTGGCAGATTTACTGTGCAGGTGCTTTTTTACAGAATGGGAGTCATAGAACTCATACTGATGCATAGTGCGCATGGTTGGAACCCAGATATCATGATGGATACAGAATATGGTGGATCTTATATTGGATGGTAGATATAAAAGAGTGTGGCTATAGAACCTCGATGGATCTCATACTAGATGATAGATGCAGAACATGGTGGAGATAGAACATGGGTCAAGCTCTTACTGGAATATAGAAAAAGAACAAGAGGAGAACCCATACTAGGTGGAAGGTATAGAACACCGTGGATATAAAAAATTGATGGAGGTCATACTGGATGGTACATACTATACAGAACATGGTGCATATAGAACATGGATGGAACTCATACTGGATGAAAGATACAGAACAGGGGTGGATTTTAAACTGGATGGCAGATACAGACAACTGTGGATATACAAACTTGATGGAACTCATACTGGATGGTGGATGCAGAACAATCTGTATATAGAACATGGGTGGAACTCATAGTATGCCATAGATACAGAACTATGTGGCTATAGAATAATTGGGGGGAATTCATACTGGATGGTAGATACAGAACATAGTGGATATGAACCTTGCGTGAATCTCCTACTGGACGTTAAATACAAAACATAGGTGGAATTCATACTGGATAATAGATACAGAACACAGGTGATATGGAACAATGTATCACCATATAATAATTCATACTGGATGGTAGATACAGAACATTGAGGATATAGAGCATGGTGGAACTCATACTGGATGATAGATACAGGACACGGGTGATATAGATGAATGTGTAATTCATACTGGGTGGTAGGTCATATAGAAAAGGATGAAACACTGTTCTTCCTCGTGTTTTTTCACCCTCATGTTTTCCTCTGGAATTCTTATTAGATGCTTTTGTTTTTCACAGTTGGAGGTGCAGTTATACACCCCATTTCATCTTCATGGGATGTTTTTGGAAACCATAAACCAGATCCAAAAGCTGTTTACAAGCATGTCATTCCCAGTCAGACTGAGTATTCTGGAGTTGGAACGACGTCGGTATCTCTTGTGTCAGACAAGAAATGGGTAAAAGAACACTGGACTGAAGTGAATCATACACACACCGACCTGGATCGTCATGCTGGTCAGGTGTGTGAGCCTCACTCCACCCATCCTCCTCTGAGAGGATTCATCTCCCTCGTTCTCAAAGCTGGGTTTGGAAGAGCAGCTTTAGTGTAAGCTCGGGCCACTAGGGACCGATTCCCTCCCGACGCTGGGAAAAAAGAACATCTTCAAAAGGGGCCCACAATGCTGGGGAGAGAGGGAAAAATACGGTGATTAAACGTGAAATGTTTGTTTGAAGATGATGTTATTTTGGAGAAAACTCTCTTAAGAGGATTTCACAAAGGAAGCATGGAGAGAAGAAGGAGCTGACGGAGAATGGAATGACGTCCCACGGTTTAGATGGGCGTCTCCCCGAGCTGCCGTAGGTTCGGGCCTCGAAGGTCTCATGATGTATTCAAAAGACATCAGCGGTTTGGGGGTGAACTTCAAAAAACCCTCATTAGCCTAGATACGACTTTCAATCCAGGAGCGATGATAACCTCAGGTGATAACACGAGCCGTCAAAGTTTTACATCTCGGGAAAAGTTTGCAGACACCAATCAGCCATAACATTAACACCACCTCATTGTATTTACACTCAGTCTTCTTATCAACTTGTTCTTCAGTGGTCCAGATCCCCACAAAGTTCATCCTCAGTGACACTGATGTGGTGGTGGTGTGTTAGTGTGTTTTGAGTGGAGACACCTCAGTCACTGCTGGAGTGCACCGGCATCCACCAATAGGAACTGGACACCAATGGCAGCACCACCCAGGGCACTTTGTAGTTTTATAATTACAGACTGTAGTCCATCTGTATACACCCTGTTCTTCAATGGGCAGGACTCCACTGAGCTGCTGGATCATTCTCAGTGACACTGATGTGGTGGTGGTGTGTTAGTGTGTTAGTGAGCTTCTTGAGATGTTAAACACTGTGTCCACTCACTATCCTACCTTGTCAGAGACAGTAGCTCAGCACAGTTTGTGTTGGTTCTCTAGTGCTTCATTGGTGATGCTCTATCACACCACCACCACATCAGTGTCACTGATGCACCTGCTCCATGGGAGTGAATGAAGTAGTCACTGTGTATCAGAGTCCTGTTTGTGCTGTTGGGATTTATTTTCCTATAGTGACCAGCAGACTGTATATCGTCCCTCACATGACGCCTATTTTTGGAGAACCGAAGCGGGTTCTCCTGTAGCCTTCCTCATGGCATCTTCATGCTTAAGAGTGAAAACTCAGGGATGAAATTCACATCCAGAAATCAAACCCTCTCCAGAGATTTAGAGCTGGAACAGGTGCTCCTGTCTTCTGGAGCCACATCTGGACCAGGTCACTACAGCCTGAACCCCAGAGCTCATTATGAGGAACCGTCAAGACCATACTGACAACAAAAGCTCAGACAGGTCAGAGGTCAGACAACAGTGAGCTGAGGACAGCATATTCAAATAGAGTCCATCTCATTTTCTCAAATTTCCACTCGATCAGATGGACCCCAGGGACCACAGTCTGGACGTCTGTCTCCGAGAACCGGACGGGTCTTAATTAGGGAGTGAAATGCGGTATGAAGACCGCATCAATTATCAACACTGTATGACCAGTAATGACGTTATAATCTAACCTGCCTGTATATTACAGGATATTCTGCTGTACTCTGAATATAGCCTTACAGACACAGTAAGTGTTTACAGAAGTGTTTATAGATGCAGTGTAACATTTGTATTGAATGTACGTATTTTATTAGTTTCTGTTTATGTGCACTTTATTTTTTTTCTGACTGAGCCTGTTGTGTTACTATGTTGTGTTACTTTGTTGAATTAATTTGTTGTGCTACTTTGTTGGGTTATTTTGTTGTGTTACTTTGTTGGATTAATTTGTTTGGTTACTTTGCTGTGTTACTTTGCTGTGTTACTTTGTTGTGTTAGTTTGTTGGATTAATTTGTTGTGTTACTTTGTTGTGTTGCTTTGTTGTGTTACTTTGTTGTGTTAGTTTGTTGGATTAATTTGTTGTGTTACTTTGTTGTGTTACTTTGTTGTGTTACTTTGTTGGATTAATTTGTTGTGTTACTTTCTTGTGTTACTTTGTTGGATTAATTTGTTGGTTACTTTGTTGGGTTATTTTGTTGGTTACTTTCTTGTGTTACTTTGATGTGTTACTATGTTGTTTTACTTTGTTGTGTTACTATGTTGTGTTACTTTGTTTGGTTACTTTGTTGGGTTACTTTCTTGTGTTACTTTGATGTGTTACTATGTTGTGTTACTTTGTTCGGTTAGTTTGTTGGGTTACTTTGTTGTGTTACTTTGTTGTGTTACTTCGTTGAATTAATTTGTTTGGTTACTTTGTTGGTTACTTTGTTGGATTAATTTGTTTGGTTACTTTCTTGTGTTACTTTGTTGGATTAATTTGTTGGTTACTTTGTTGGGTTATTTTGTTGGTTACTTTCTTGTGTTACTTTGATGTGTTATTATGTTGTTTTACTTTGTTGTGTTACTTTGTTTGGTTACTTTGTTGGGTTACTTTCTTGTGTTACTTTGATGTGTTACTATGTTGTTACTTTGTTGTGTTACTATGTTGTGTTACTTTGTTTGGTTAGTTTGTTGGGTTACTTTGTTGAGTTACTTCGTTGAATTAATTAGTTTGGTTACTTTGTTGTGTTACTTTGTTGGTTAATTTGTTGGTTAATTTGTTGGTTAATTTGTTTGGTTATTTTGTTGTGTTACTTTGTTGTTACTTTGTTGGTTAATTTGTTGGTTAATTTGTTGGGTTATTTTGTTGTGTTACTTTGTTGTGTTACTTTGTTAGATTAATTTGTTTGGTTACTTTGTTGTGTTACTTTGTTGGGTTGCTTTGTTTGATTAATTTGTTTGGTTACTTTGTTGGGTTGCTTTGTTGGTTACTTTGTTGTGTTACTTTGTTGGATTAATTTATTTGGTTACTTTGTTGTGTTACTTTGTTGGATTAATTTGTTTGGTTACTTTCTTGTGTTACTTTGTTGGATTAATTTGTTGGTTACTTTGTTGTGTTACTTTGTTGGTTACTTTGTTGGGTTACTTTGTTGGTTAATTTGTTGTGTTAATTTGTTGTGTTACTTTGTTGTGTTACTTTGTAGTGTGACTTTGTTGTGTTACTTTGTTGGGTTACTTTGTTGGTTACTTTGTTAGGTAATTTGTTGGGTTAATTTGTTGTGTTACTTTGTTGGGTTACTTTGTTGGGTTACTTTGTTGGTTAATTTGTTGTGTTACTTTGTAGTGTTACTTTGTTGTGTTAGTTTGTTGGTTACTTGCACAGTCCCAGTTTTTTCTGCCTAAATGCTGGGGTGAGGCAGAGAATAGCATAACAAGCATTTAGGGTCTCCTGGCTCTCCTGGATATGACACATGCTTTATTTGAAACTGAATCTTTAATCAGCAGCTCAAAATGGTCAGAAATGAACAAGTTGAGTAGAAAAAAGAGAGTTTAAGTTTTCATATGGCTCATCTCTTTGTATGGATCTTGGAACAGAAGATAGTAACAAGGCTCTGAATGTGAGGAACAGATACTGGACCCGCCGGAGTCTATTTAAGAGGTTAACATAAGTGAATAATAATATTAAACTATCTTTTATAGTGAGTGTTTAGGGTTTCCTGGGTTCTGGTGTTGTCCTGAGTATCAGAACGGGTGTGACTTGTTTGTAGATAATCTGAGCTGTGCTGATATTCAGTATAACTGTATGACCTTGAAAATGATTTTTGCATTTATATCTTAAGTTTAACAGTAATAGACAACAGATTAGGATTAGTTTAGTCAGAAAAAAACAAGCTGAGTAGAAAGAAGAGGGTTTCAGTGTTCATATGACATATGGTCTTGGAAAAGAAGAATGTAATGAAGCTATGAATGTGAGAAATTATTGCTGGACCCACCAGCAGGGCCAGGATATTTAAGAGGATAATGTGTCACGCCCCCTGCTGTAGCCATCCCGCAACCCTTATGTTTTTGTTCCCCATGTGCTGTTTCAGTCCATATGTTTGTCACCATGTGCTTTTTGTTTACATTTATGTCATGTCTGCGCCCTCATCACTTCAACATGTCAGGTTAATGTTCAGCACCCTGTTTTGTCTGATATCACAACCCTGCTTGTTCATTCCCCTTTGATTATGTTGGTTATTTAAGCTTCCTTGTTTCTGTGTCCCTCTGCAGTCATTGTATGTAATTAATGTTGTGAATTTTATTACGTTAGTGAACGTTCATCTCCGTGTCGTGTTCATGACCACTTCCTGTTTATACATCGTATTGCCACAACCTCATCTTTGTTTTGTTCGTGGTAGCACTTGTTTACTTGAGTTTAGTTAATAAAGACTTTTATTTGGATCCCAGCACAGCTTCCTGACAAGTTGTGTAGGTTCATACGACTCCACTCTTATTAGTGGCTGAATTATTAACACATATAACATGATCAGCATCTTTTTACAAAGTAAAAATGACCAGTTAAAAGTTAAAACTCTATGACTCCCTAGTAAACAGCCTCTGATTGGTGTGTCTTGCCCTTTAAATTGTGTCTAAAGAAAGTGGTAGCGGTGTTTCTTTTTCAGTGATTTTTGAGTACGCCTAGTTTGGCACCCATAAATCTTGGATAATGAAAGATTAAAAAGACAGAAAAACACGGCTCATCTTTCAAACATGGACTGTGTGACAGCTGCAGAGGATATGAGACACCTTCCTGATCCCTCGCTTCGAAAAAAAAAAAACTCTCACTTCACGCCACTCGTTATCCTCGTGCAATTACGGATTCTTTTCGACGGCATGACTTTGCATAAATAATGGCTAATTGAATATAAATGGGATGTGATGGTATTTGATTATCTGTTTTTCATTTTCTGGAAAGATTATGCAAATGGTGCAAATCTGCATATCTCCGAACATGGGCAGGAAAAAATAAAAAAAATACGGGAAATGTCTTGACTAGATTATTTTAGGGGAGGGGGGGCTTCTTTAATCTCATGAATTCGGGATTAGTTTCACATTTTGATGCAGAGCTCCAATCGGGCGCGATGATGGGAGGTCACTGAGGCTTTTGTTTGCTTCCGTGGGTGAAGACAATAGACCTAATGGAGTCTAAAGTGGCTTTGTTATTTCCCTTAAAGCTCGAGTGAGTCCTGGTATTTGTCAGAAGCGCTCATTGTTGGTGGGCTGATATGGCGGCTGACGGCTGCGCATTGAAGATGAAGAGTTTACTCTGACATGGCCCGTTTGAAGTTAATGGGAAAAATGAAAAGCCTATTACAGCAGTGGAGGCTGAATTACAGTTCAGTCTGGCACCGCTGCGCCGCCTTTCGACCTTCTGCAATTTACAGTGTTGTACAATATAGCCGTAGGGGCCTGGGTTGTGGCCCCTGTTTGATAAATACACTGTCTCAGAAATGGACGGAGGACTGAAAACTTTTGTTTGGTATCATACACTATATGTCCAAAAGTTTGTGGACAAACTGTAGAGAAGTACTACCAATAGAATAGGATTAAATATGAACCTGTTGGCACCACGTCTAATGCCAGGCATGGGCTAAAGGGCACAGCATTAAGCTGTGGAGCATCATCCAATTCTTTTGAGATGAGTTGGTGGTGTTTTTAAGCCTTGATTTCAGAAGAATAAGACATGTATCAGATTTAATA
>BRDA01060651.1:0-10887 GCA_036984385.1 Crenuchus spilurus
GATCAGATGTAGCAAAACAGGCCCAAACCAGATACTACCACCACGTTTCACAGATGAGATAAAGTTCTTCTGCTTTTAGGTCACATTTATGCAAAAATATTGAAAATTCTAAAGGACTCATGCCGCCCTTGATGAGATGCCGTCATGGGCAGATGCCCATATTGCCCATACCAGAAACTGCTACTGCATTGTTTTTTTTCCTTTAAAAGCAGAGTATATAGTATATAAATGCTGGTTATTGTGTGAGACAGAATCACACTGATATAATGCTATTAATGACAGAGAGAGATAGAGGGAGAGAGAGCAAGAGAGAGAGAGAGAGAGAGAGAGAGAGAGAGAGAGAGAGAGAGAAAGAGAGAGAGAGAGAGAGAGAGAGAGAGATAGAGGGAGAGAGAGAGAGAAAGAGAGAGAGAGAGAGAGAGAGAGAGATAGAGGGAGAGAGAGAGAGAAAGAGAGAGAGAGAGAGAGAGAGAGAGAGAGAGAGAGAGAGAGAGAGAGAGAGAGAGAAAGAGAGAGAGAATATGTGTGAGAGCTCGCAGTGGCTGGTTTGAGATAGTGGAAGTAACATTACTGAGAACAAAACAATAAATGTTTAATGCTGATTGTTTGGTGAGCTCTCCTGTCTCTGCAGGTCTGTATGAGAGTTTCAGCTCTGCCTTCTATTCTGAATGGGGGCGGTGTGAGCAGTGCATCATTTACATAAAAAACTGGCATTACAACCTGTCCTTCGTCAGAGAGGTGTTAAACATGCATCAAACAGGCTTGTCTGATGACAAACACAGACATTTCATTTAAACCATCAACTTGTTAACTTGTGGAAAAGAAGGAAATGTGCTAAAGTATTTCTAGCTCAGAGTCTCCTCAATCCTCTCTCAATGCCTACAATAGCTGCGTTGGACTTTCAGAGACAATCACTGGGCTGGAAGGCAGGATAAACCTCCACTACAGCTAATACTTCTGCCTCCATAGCCACCCGAGACCTATACAGAACACAGATCTGTGGTACCAGCTGGGGGGCACAACCAAAACTGGTGGACATACACAACCTCTCGTGTAGATAGATGAGGTGGCAGATGCTGGAACTGCCACCCGCTCCTGAGCACAACTTGCTACAGATATCTATGAAGCTACAGCTGCTACATCAGCTTCCAGTCAGCAAAACCTTTCATGCTTGATGGAGGAAAAATGAGTGAAGGGTGAACAAATGTTAACATGCAGTCACCAAAGTTGAAAGGTCTGCACACTTCCTCAACAGTAGAAGTACGAGAATCTTGCTAGATTACTTGCTTTCCTAGAGGTTAGTTAGTTGGTTTACATGATACAGCTTAGATTTTTAACAATAAATATCATTAGAATAAATGATACTGGGCACTGAGTGACTCAGCAGGCCAAGACGCTGATACTAGGACCAGGAGGATCGCGAGATCAAATCCAGGTCATGCTGTTTGCTATCAACAGCTGGGGCCCAAGAGAGCAAAAATTGGCAGTGCTTTCTCTGGGCGGGTAGATGGCACTCTTTCTCCCTATGACTTTCACATTGCAATGTCCACTGGCTTAGGTGTTTACTGATTGGTCCATTCAGAGCTGGGTATCCTGCACTTTCCTCCAAGCATATTGGCTCCCCAGTGATGGTGTATCAGTGGTAGTTCACAAAGAGGTGATGGCTGCATCACACGCAACGGAGGAGGCTTGCGTTTGACTTCACCCTCCTAGAGTCAGGCACATTGCAAATGTCATGGGGAGAGTCCTAATGGAGGGGATGAGCTAATTGGCTACTACTATGTTGCAGAGGTGGGGGACTCGAGTCTCATGACTTGACTCGAGTCAGACTCGAGTCGCAATTTTGAGGATTCGAGACTTGCTTGACTAACGCTGGTTAAAGACTCGACTTGACTTTGACTTGGTCTTTATGACTTGAGACTTGACTTAGACTTGAGACAGATGACTCGAAAAGACTTGATTTTTTAATTTAAATATTTGCAACTTAAAAACAAAGTTAGATTATGTTATAAGATTTTATTTTGAAGCAGGATCGGCTTACTTTACAGTGCAGGCAGCATGTAGAATGCTAAACAGCAGCAATAACGTAGCACATGGAGCGAGGAGAAGACCAAATGTTTAATATAATTTTTTGTCTGATGAACATGTGAACAGTCAGCTTAAAAACGCATAAAATACTGAAACGTGCAGCTTATTTTCTGAGATAATGAGAGAGAAAGGATGTAACAGGATGACAGAGCATCCTAAACTAATGAAACAGGGCTATATAAAAGTAAACAGGTCAGATGCACGTCCTTCTACAAACCAATCAGTGTCGAGTGTAGGAAGATGCACACCACGTAAGTGATGACGACAGTATGTGGGTGTGTCATAATAAAAGTCTTTTGAGTGCTCGCAAAAATGCAGTGTGAAAACAAACCTAACTGGACCAAATGTATACAAAATAACAAACACACAAAATGTTTACAAAAAATAAAAAATTAATAAAAAATAAATAAAACACATGTTTTTTGTATGCCACATGCTATTGTTGTTATTTTGTTCTGTTCATATCTACCCTGTCTAGCAACCTTGACATCTAGCATATGTAAAGATAAGATTGCTTAAATGTGAAAGTTATGCTGAAGTTAAATATTTCTTTAATGTTGTGGCAGAGATGTTTGCTAGTGTGGATATGAACTGGACAAAATAGCATGAATAGTATGTGATGTACTAAAAACATTATGTGAATGTTTTCATGGTTTGATGTAATGTTTTGTAATGATTGTAATATTAACATTTCAGACATTGTTTTATAGGTAACAGGTTTACATTTCAGGCAATATGTTTTTATTTATTTTTATATACTTATTTTTATTTTATCTACTATTCAGTTGATGATGTAATACTTTTTTGTGCTCAGAAATGTTCATTAAGAAGCACCTTTGAGAGATGCATTAATAGGTGATGGAGAAATGGTGTGACCCTCTTGATGGGGGAAGTAAGCCATTAAGTAAGTTACGTAATTGTATGTTTGAGGTATATTTGATGTTTAATAGGTTTAGTTTATGTTGAAATAAAACTCAGTTTGTATACGACCGTCTATATTGATTAAAATTTGTAAATTGAGGTAGATCAGAGCATATTTGTATGACTTGACTTGTGACTTGCTTGACTTATAGCGGGGACTTGACTTGACTTGCTAGGTTCTCAGCACAGTGACTTGGGACTTGCTTGAGACTTGAAGGCAATGACTTGAGACTTGCTTGTGACTTGCACATGAGAGACTTACTCCCACCTCTATGTTGGGAAGGGGATACAATTGGCAAAAAAAAGGATAGATAAATAAATAAATAAATAAATAAAAGACTAAATTATATTGTAGCCAATGTCATAGAATATGTAGCCAGTAACCTCTGAGCTAATCTGAAGAATAACATTTTGTCATGACAAGAATTTGTTCAATTCATCAGAAGAATTCATTAATGAGAACTACAAACAATATACAGTATACTGTATACAGTGGTTCACTCTGTTTTGGAATGAGAACAACATCAGTATCAGAGTGTAAAACCATCATCATGGCTAAAGGACATGATGTGACTGATGTCCATGATCATAGGGTACCGTGTGAAGCATGGTGGAGGTAGTATCTCAGAAACCACTAACTTTGTGGGATGTTCTAGAGCTGCTGTAGTGAAGCTGTACTGAGAATACATTGAGTGCCTCCCCACAGCATAACAACGGTGCTCCACTGTAGTACGAGAGAGGAACAGAGAATCTGTTGAGTGGTACAGAGCAATCAACACACCACAGTGAACCAGTTAACCTCTATAATGAGAAGGAAAGTGTCAGGGATTAAACACGGCTATATGTATATTACTATTATATTATAAAATGTGGACCAATAAGCATGGTCCAGTGGCACTGGTATAAATAAAACTATATAAAAACACATAAATCAGAGACACATTTATCAACCAAAATATGAATTGATGTACATACAGATGCAATGGGATGACCATATGTACTGTATAAATGAGGTCTATTATACAAAAAATCTGTACAAAGAGTATCCAGCAGTACCACGATACAAGCCACTGCAGAGATCTTCTGTTACTGTATATACAGCACCAGACATAAACAGAGTCCAGTAAAACCCTAACATACTGTACAGAACTTGGAATGGAAGGAAAGCGGGTTAAATATAGTCAGCGTCCCAGCGGGCGTGCAAGAGAGAGAGAGAGAGAGAGCACTTAAAGCAAGTACACTAAAGCTTACATGGAGAACTTGGCATTGCACTTCAGAAGCTGGATGTGACATAAGAATCGTGCTAAAGTTATGTAAGGGCTGCTGCTAGAGACTGCTAGAGAGAGAGGGAGGGAGGGAGGCACTGTGTTTGTCATCTCCGCACCCCCCCCCAACCTTCCCAAACTGAAGGGAGTGTCAGGCAGCCAGGGATTTACCCCCACCACCACCACCACCACCACCAGTACAAGCACCATGTCAAGGGCTTGAAATGAGCGAGCACTGCAATGCAGCAAAACAAATGATGAGAATCAGTTAAGAGCGACTGATTGCCGGAGCTACGTGGATGATTCAATGAGCGAAATTACAGTTCGAAGGAGTGAAACGTGACTGAACTCAAAAGACTGAGAGCACAAACAGCAGCAAAGAAAACTTCCAACCATCAGTGTGTCTTATTATAATCTGTGAGGGAGAGGAAAGTGAAATTCTGTAAGAAAATGAAGTCAACCTTTGCAGTGAATGGCAAAGCGTATGAACAGATTTTTTGCTAAATACTTTTGGACCATTTCTATCTTCATGAAATATCTACACAATGTAACCTGCAGCTGGCATTAACACTTTAACTTCCTCACCAAGATGGTCATTTTGTGGAATTCTATGGTCATTTTATGGTAAAATCAAGACACAAAGAACAAATGAATATTTTTAAAAGAGCAATTAAATTTTGTGTCTCTTTAAACAGCTTTACTCAAGCATTTCTGCATTTGTTCCAGTGTTGCTGGTTTGAACTGAGACACAAGAAGAACTTCAAATGTTTTAGCCTAACATGCCTCTACTGATTGGTAGAGATGGCTCAATTAGGTTAAGCTCAAGATATAAACTCAAATGTGCCCTACTATGAAGATTGGAAGCAGGAAAATGTTAAGACAAATTTTCAATCCAACATGATGTTTTAAAATCACTGAACATCCCAACAGCTTCTCTTCATTTCTTTCTGACCTTTTTCCTGATCGTCTCTCAAGTGAAGACAAGTAGTTGGTTGAATGGATGGATAGATAAATAGATATAAAGAGATTGATTGATTGATTGATTGATTGTTTGACTGACTGACTGACTGACTGACTGACTGACTGACAGACTGAATGATTTTGGCCAGTGCTTGAGGAATGTGGACTGACAGCTTTTTTATCCTAACATAGCTCTACCGATTGGTAGAGGTGGGTAATCCAGGTCCAGAATGTAAAAATCCACCCCAGGATTTTGTTTTAACTGCCTTGTTGGTTCTGCTGCAGATATGCTGCATCAGAGACACACATGAAGTTGGAGCAAAATCCTGGGATGGGTTTTTACTTTCTGGACCTGCATCACATTGTGTAAAGTTCAACACCTTCTTCAAGAAGATGTAATGACTCAAATGTGCTCAGTGTGGATCCTATCCCAAACACCACTCCCCACAGCAACCCCCCCTGCTGTCGATCAATCACCAGTTGGTGAATCTACCAACATACAGCACCAACATCGGTTTTAAACAATGCAACAATACCAAGGGCGTTTCAAAGAAAGGCAGGCCACCTCTTGTGCTGCCCCTGATGTTGTGCCACCCTGGGCAGCTGCCCATATTGCCCATATCAGAGACCGCCACTGAATGTGCTCTACCAAATGGTTGAGCAGGATGTTAAAGGGTTAAGAATAAATGTTGTTGAGTCTCCTGGCAGAAGTAAAGGGTCTCAGCATTGTGTAAATCCCACCACATAAACGGTAAATTTCTGCGGTGGTGTGGTGTGCATACTTTCTTTACAAATAATGGTTTCGTATTTGCAACAAGACAAGATGGCCTTTATGGAAACACCAGCACATGAAAGGAATCAGCAATGACAAAACACACATTAAAGGATTTTAACTTCACACTCCAGAGATCAAGTCAAGGCTAATGAGGTCCAATGAAACAACTGGGCAAAATTACTCTCGTGTGAAGATGGCTATAAAAAGCTTACACAGTAGCGGTTCAGTGTGAAACGCTAACTTGCCCAGCTCACGGAGGTGCTGCAGGCTCTCGTTTATTATTAGAAATATTAGCATTTTAAATTGAGGCATTGTTTTGGGATGAATATGCAGATTTGTTCAGCATCCTCTTTTACCTTGTGTCATCTTGTACAGAGGGACGAAGCATGTATTTGCATACGTTTAGAGAAAGTGTGGCTCCCTCACGGTTTTCAGGCATCAGGAAATCAGGCAGTGTGAGAAATCAATGGCTCGCTTTGTGACCTCAGTGGGCCAGGGAGAACACACCATCAATAGTGCTTGCTCTCCTTACTTGCCTGCAGCCATGTGAAGATGCTGAAAATCTATTCTAGCTGTGAAGACCAGCACTAGAGGATCTGTGCATGATTACAGTACCTTGAATCATAAAAGTAAACATGGAATATTAAGACTAATGCTAATAGAGTTGTGTGTGGGATTTTGGAAGTTGTGCAGCTGCATCAACATGGAGGTCTCACAAAACACAACTCATAGCCCACAAAAGTTTCACTCCAGAAAGCTCATTTGAATGTATTCAAAGCAAAGATAATGAAACCAAATTATTCTATTTTGTTTAAAAACCGTGAACTGTTGAGTATTACTGTGATATCACTATTAGTCACAGGTGCTGGAGCCCAAACACTGGAGAATTGGGGAAATAATTGGTAAACACAAGATCCATGAACAAGTTAGTCACAGTGACGGAGTTGAGCATTACGCACATACACATACGAGCAAATAATCACACACACATAAAAACTTGTATCAAATTATCTGGTGTGGGCTGACTGGAGACTTATTGCTATGGAAACAAGGTTGGCACCGCATTCTCTGAATGCCATTTGCTTATTTCACTGGAGTGGCGGGGAAGGGGGGTGGCGCTTATGAATATGCATGAGCCACCACCTGTCCACGCTGCCACCTAAGCGTCATGGCAGCAGCATCCTGTGGATCTTAATGGTAATTAGCGTCATCTTTCTCCTCATAAAAGACAGTCATGACATGTAAAGAGCAACTCGGGCACAGACGGGGCACATTGAGACCTTAGTGCTGACTATTAGAGCTGTAATTAAGTCAACCAAAGCTGTTTTCCATTCTGTTGAGATAAGCACTGGAATAGGAAAGGTTTCCATACTTGGAAGCAGATGGTTGTTGGTTTCAATCCTGGATTGGATTCAAATGGAGAGACGCTTGAGTTTTAATCAGGTCCAAACCCAAAAATAATTCAAGAAAATTCTGTCCAAACCTGACCTGCTGAAACATATAACCTTTGGTCATTCCATCTTTTTGTGGTTAAAGTACCAGGCAGTGAATCGATCGGTGAATCGAAGGGCATCAGGTCAACCCCCAACTGCTCCCCAGGCACTGGGAATAGAGTTTCTCACGAGTGTGTGTGAGTTAAATGTGGAGGTCAAATTTCACTCAATGGTCAATGTGTCACTTTCACTTCACTTTCACTAAAGGAAACATAGACTTTAAGGAAGTCAAATGTCCTCAGATTTCCAAATCATGTTGACTTTTAAAAAATGAATAAGCCAGTGATGAGTTAAGTTAAAATGAGTTCATAATAGTATTATTCTAAAATTAAAGAAACTCAAAAATAAAATTGGGTTTTAACAGTTCTGAAGTGATTAGCTTTATAATGAGAGTGAACCTGCAGGGTCGTCAGCTGATAGTCTGATACTCCAAGTCCCTGGAAATGTCCGCTTACATCCACGTGCTAAATGTATATGCCTTTACACGTGAAAGCCTCAGTTCAACCCCTCTTTCTCTCTCTCTCTCTCTCTCTCTCTCTCTCTCTCTCTCTCTCTCTCACTCTCTCACCACACACAGTTTGTTTTTTATTTGTTGTCAGCACAGAGGGTCATTTATATGTTCTATACATAGTAGATAAATATACGCACCTATATGTAATAAGAATATGTCTAAGTCTAACCCTAAAACTAACCCTATTCTAATTTTATTGCCCTTTCATTTTAAAAAAAGATCAAACATCTGGCCATATAAAGTTCCTCCTTTTCCTGATAAGGTAGCTTATCTCTGTTTTTTATGTGCTTCTTCTTCATATTTACATTTTTTGTTCATGAAAATGTACAAAAACAACCACACACACACACACACACACAGACACACACACTCACACACAGAGTCCATCATCCGCAGCCCTGGAGAACATGGTTCATAATGCAGCACATGACTTCATTAAAGTTTTAGAGTTTCAGCTTCTTTCAGCCAGGAGGTGATGGAACAGTCCTGTCTCCTGAGGCCTGCACCCTCCATCCCACTGCAGAGTAACTCGAGCATCCACCAGCCTTCGTGCTGGCACTCTGCTTCAAGAGTTTTTACGAGTCCAAAATCAATGCTGATCTGTTGGCCATAGCCTGGCAGCGCCAGTCAATTACACAAGCATCATCAGAATCCAAGCTTTCAATCACTGAGTTGTCTGCCAGGTGTCGGCTCTGTCCTGAAGCTGAGCCATAGAGCTAAAATGTCTCTTGACTGTTAACTATATGGGTGAGTCAAAAAATAATTATAGAATTGATTTTAATCAGTTTTCAGAAAAGACAAATATATGATTTTTCTATGCTTTTCAACACACTTTGTCTCTCTTTGAACAAGTGTTGGTTTCAGCAGCTGATGACTTTCTTTTTTTAGCTTTTTCTTAGTTGAGTGAGGATGTTTCTGTTGTTTACTCTCAGAGACTTGTAGTGATCATTTCCACTCCAACACCGGCTCAGGTATCTGTTGGCCCTGGACTTTCCTCCAAGTGTGTTGGCCTCCCAGCGACAATGTATCGTTGGATTGTTGTATCATTGTATAATTGGCCATTGGAAAAGATGTGGTGGCTGAGTTCACATGCATCAGAGAAGGCATGTTGTAACACTTCATCAGTAAACCAGATGCTCACAGATACAATAAGAGTCAGATTCAATCAGATACGCAGTATAACCATAAGGCAGAAACGTCAAAACAAAAACCAGAGAAGCATACATCCAAGCAACCAAATCAATAGGAAAAAGCAGAGACTCAAACCCAAAGGGTCTAGATAAAATAGAATCACAGAACAAAATGGTCAGAACATGAAGATCAGAATACAGACTGAAATAATGTTTGGTCCCCTCCTTGAACTGCCACCTTATAGCGGTGGAGGGGTTTGCGTGCTTGAATGATCCTAGGGGCTATGTTGTCTGGGGCATTATGCCCCTGGTACGGTCTCCCATGGCAAACAGGCCCTAGGTGACAGGCCAGACAAAGAGCAGTTCACAAACCCTTATGGAAATACCAACAAAAAAATCAGTGACGTCCCCGGTACGGTGCAGCCGGGGCCCCACCCTGGAGCCAGGCCCGGGTTGGGGCTTGAATGCCTTCGCCCACGGGGCCCGGCCGGGCCCAGCATAAACTGGCGATGTGGGCCCGACCTCCTGTGGGTTCACCACCCACAGAGGCAACCGTAAGGGGCCGGTGCAGTGTGGATTAGGTGGCAGCCGAAGGCGGGGTCCTCTGCGACCTGATCCTCGGACAGGACAGCTAGCTGTTGGGACATGGAATGTCACCACGCTAGGGGGGAAAGAGCCTGAGCTTGTGCGGGAGGCTGAGAGGTACCAGCTAGATATAGTTGGGCTCACCTCCACGCACAGCATGGGCTCCGGAACCCAGCTCCTTGAGAGGGGCTGGACTCTTCATATCTCTGGAGTTGCCCATGGTGAATGGCGGCAGGCTGGTGTGGGTGTGCTTATAGCTCCCCAGCTTAGCCACTATGTGTTGGAGTTTACCACAGTGAACGAGAGGGTTGCCTGTCTTCGCCTTCGGGTTGGGGACAGGGCTTTGGCTGTTGTTAGTGCCTATGGGCCAAACGGCAGCACAGAGTATCCAGTCTTCTTGGAGTCCCTGGGAGGGGTACTGAGAAGTACTCCAACAGGGGACTCCAATGTTCTACTGGGGGATTTCAACACTCATGTGGGCAATGACAGTGACACCTGGAGGGGCGTGATTGGGAGCAATGGCCTCCACGATCTGAACCAGAGTGGTGTTTTGTTATTGGACTTCTGTGCTAGTCATGGTTTGTCCATAACGAACACCATGTCAAGCATAGGGGTGTCCACAAGTGCACATGGCACCAGGACACCTTAGGTCGGAGGTTGATGATCGACTTTGTTGTTGTTTCATCTGATCTCTGGCCCTATGTCTTTGACACTTGGGTAAAGAGATTGGCTGAGCTGTCAACTAATCACTACCTGGTGGTAAGTTGGATCCGCTGGCAGAGAAGGAAGCTGGACAGACCTGGAAGGCCCAAACGTACTGTAAGGGTCTGCTGGGAACGTCTTGTCAGGGAGAGCTTCTACCAACTTCCAAGGGAGGTGGGGGACATTGAGTCTGAGTGGATCATGTTCTCCATCTCCATCGTGGATGCTGCTGTACGGAGTTGTGGCTGCAAGGTCACTGGTGCCTGTCGTGGCGGCAACCCCTGAACCCGGTGGTGGACACCGGAGGTAAGGGATGCCGTCAAGCTGAAGAAGAAGTCCTATCGGGCCATGTTGGCCTCTGAGACTCCTGAGGCAGCCGATAGGTATCGGCAGGCCAGGCGTGCTGTGGCTCAGGCAGTAGCAGAAGCAAAAACTCAGAGCTGGGAGGAGTTTGGTG
>BRDA01060652.1:0-56605 GCA_036984385.1 Crenuchus spilurus
CAGCAGTGCTGGTCATGTGCCATTGTTTACAAGCTTCACTTCCACACAACATGGCGGCTCCATGACGTCGCACCAGCCTCAATGCTAGCGAATATGCAGCGTCCTATCCAGTAATATAGATTATTGGTCCTAACAGGTGTAAACTAAATTCTCTCCTTTTTGTGAGTCATCTACAAAATGTTCCCATTAGCTGAAATGTATTGTGTCAGCCAAAATGTTGGGTGTCAGAAATTTGTTGCAGCCTCATTCATGCCTGACAACTCCAGGAGCTCCTTAAATCCAGCAATGCTGCTCCGCTAAGGCCTGAATAGTATTTTAAAGACTGGCCCTTATGTAATAGCCAGAGATGTTCAGTGGTTAAGGGAGTGATGGCACAATGACTTTCTTGATGGGATTTAACTCGGCTGGCAGAGCATAACTGCTGCATCATCACTGTGAGTGGAACAGAGCTGCTATTCATTCGTCCCTGACTGAATGATGACCTGATAGTGGCCTAACCTTCTCCTCTCTGCCAAGCACTTCATTATCTACAAACTAAGATAGGCCATGTACATCTATGAGACTAGATAAGACTCACCTTTGTAGCCTCAAGAACAGTCTGAATTCTTTGAACATTTAACTAACAAAGTGATGTAAGTTTATATTTAAAAAGACATCTCATTTATATCTCATATATATCACCTCTTCTGCTGCTCAGATGTTTCTCCAGAGAAAACACATCCCTGTCTCCAATACAGAACTCTGTAATGTCTCACACTGTGCCATCCAGATTATACTCACTGTGGACTCTCTCAGTTTTGATGCTGTGAATGACTATTATAATGTTTCTCTGGACCCCAGGTAAGTCATATCTCCTTTTTAGCTCATGACATATCTCTTATAGACGTTTTAGGAGAATCTCCATTGTGTCAAGACAAGAACAAAGAAACTGATGTTATACGCTGTTCAAATCGATAGCTTGCAGTTTGGGCTGCTTGAAACAAATATGATGCTACATCTCATGTATTTGTTAAGTGGCCTAAAGCATGCTAAGGAACCTTCTTCACACTATGGATGAGAGAATGTATTCTTTCAGCGAGGCTAGACATTACAGCCCCTCCCCCACCTCAGTTATCTCTTTGACTTGCTTTGATCTGAAGAATTCAATGATAATTTCACAGTGATTTATTCTTTTGTTTCACACACCAGAAATCCAGGACACTAAGATACACTCTTAAAGGATCCATATCCTATTATTCTTATATTTTAATTTATCTCAGTTGTTCCCTTATGACTTGTGTGTAGTTTTATGCCATAAAAAGTCATAATTCATGCTTACATCATCCAACATATCTCTTTTATCTCTGTTGTTACTCTTCCTTTAACTCTTTAATATTGTCACCAACAAAGAAGGAATTTAATTATTAAATGGATGGGGGGGTAGGTAGGAGGCAATAATTAACTTTTTTTTTTTAACAGACGCCCCCCCCCCCTTTTTGCACTTTATGGTCAAATCAGAACGTAAACTACAAACACAAAATCTGTGCAATGAGATGCTAATTTTGTTCTCTTTTTAAACTCCACACTCATCTGTGTGGTGGTGTAACAGCACTAATGGTTTTCATCATTTGATCCAGTTTATTCTTGTGGTTTGGCTATGAAGTTGCTGGTTTGCATTCAGACCAGAAAATGTTGCATTTCTAGTGACTTCTAGTGGATGTTTTTAGCTTACCATACCTCTACCAATTGGTAGAGATGGTACAATCGAATTGTTAAGGTCAACAAGATAAAGTGACTTAAATATGCTTTACCAAATAGTTGAGCAGAATGTTAAAGGGTTAAGATGCACTGTATCTCAATCATAATGGCATTAAATTTGAAATGTTTCAGTGCATGAGAGGTGGGACTAAACATAACTGTTTTTGCACAAAACCAGGAAATTTGAAATGGGCTGCTTTTACAGCTTAACATATTGTTTTGAATTCTGGATCTTGAACTGGTTACATTCTTAGACCTTAGCCCACATTTGCATCTGTTTTGATCAGAACCAAGTATGAGTCATGAACAGAGGGCATTGCACAACAACAGAAGTAAACAGATAGTAAACAAAAGTAAACAGAGTCCCTGGTGCCGCTTTCCACTTTCTCTTGAAACTCCAGAGAGCACCAAACACGGAACAAATGATGTTTCTTCAGCAGACCACTGCACACTCTTCGATGACATACTGTAGCTCTTGTTGATTTCTTTTTCCTCTACAACTTGCCTTGCTCAGTATGTCATAACAGTTTACACTTAAAAACTGCTATTCCTACTATTTCCAGCTATGAACTAACTTTTTGGGCTCCAAAACCTATTTATTTTGGTGACACAAACATCCATGCAGTGCACACATACACACACTAACTAACACACTAGTGGGCAATGAGCACATATGCTCAAAGCTATGGACAGCCCTATCCTTGGCGCTCAGGAAGCAGTTGGGGGTTAGGTGCACTGCTCAAGGGTGGTGTACTACCAAGGGATTGAACTGGCGACCTTCAGGTCTCAAGACCAGGTCCCTAAACACCAGGTCAGGTGAGCAAACTGGTAGAAAAGAGTCCACACTGGTAGAAAAGAGCTGTGTATTTATTCCAAAATGGATCTTGATATGAACATTGTTTAAAAAGATTCTTCTCATTAACCCAATTATAGAAAAAATCATCCATCTAAACATTTTTGAGGAAACCCACAGGGGCATGGGTACCCAATCCTGGTCCTGGAGATCCCGCAAGCAGATCCAACACAACTGAAAGCCTTCAATACCTGGATCAGGTGTGTCAGATTAAAGCTGGAGTTAAACACTGCAGGGTGGCAGATCTCCAGGACTGGGTTTGGGCACCCTTGTTCTATGCCACTGCACCAGAGAACCCTTTTAAGAGTGCTTGCAGTGAATGACGTGATTAGTTACATTTAAATTGCTGCAAAAATGAAACCAATCAATGATAAATAAGCAATATTACTTTATATTGCTTAATATTATTGATTGTAACATAAGTAGACCCAGTGGGCCTTGAAATGAAACGCCTCTGTGCAACATAAATGGATCTATCCTCTTGCTCCACAACCAGCAGCTTGACTGTGAACACAAGGCATCATGGATCCATGCCGTGTTTGCCAAACCATCTGCTTGTGGCAGCATAGATTAAGCAATCTAATGTCCAGTCATGTTGTGTTTCATGCTTCCTTGCATCATGTAGGTTTATCTTACTGCTCTCTGCAGGAGCTGCTTCACACTGTGCAGTAAGAGGTGATATGCTGCTAAATAACTATTGCTTGGGTATTTGAGGCCTTTTCACTGGTTTCTGCTTTAATTTGTTTCAAGGATCAACTACTGATTGGCTCTGAAGAGCCTCAGACTAACAGGAGCCTCGCCAGCATCTCAGACCACAAATTCTTAAGACATTTCTCTACAGATATAAACATTAGATGGACAAATAGCTTTTGAAAAAAAATAAAGATGATTATATTTTTATTATTGACTCATATGACATTGTAGTTGATGTTTAAATGGGATGTTTTAAATGTAGTGGTGGTGATGAAGAAATCCTCTTTAGATGTACACAGGAGTTACAATACAACACACTGTGAAATACTGTAGGTAATAAGTCACCAGTGCATTCACACACTTGTGTGTTCTCAGAAACACTGATTGCTAATTAATAGTTTCTGTGTAGACTGGTGTTGTGTTTCACTCCCCCGACCCTTCTATCTTCAGCCATTAGACTCTTCCACTGCAGGATACACTGCTGACATTCTTCCTAAAAATTACTTTAAAAATCATAATAGATCACCTTGCTTGCTTGTATATATTGAACTGTAACTCCTGTATCATGATATGCATCCTATTAAGTTCTTACCAATACACAGGCGGGAACTACTACACTTGTAGGACTACGCTATTTAGGTGACTATTGACTTCTAGTTTTTGTTAGCAACATTAGCCTCAGAGCTACAGTTCTAAAATAAAGTTAAATATGGAATACGTCACATCTGAGGTGATTGGACAATGGTGTAAAGGGGTTCTTTTAAATGAACAATGTACTGTATATAAATTACAGTAGAATCTGCCAGTCAGTAGAATGTGCACACTACACATTGCTTTGTCTGATGCATAAGACAGGTGACACACCGAGTGCACAGTGTTACCTGTGCTCTACTCAGTCATAACAAACAACCATCAGACAATCCATACTGAATCAAGGCTGTCTGCTTCTGTAAGCCAGGTTTTTATTGTCAGGCACTGCTTAAGGCAAACAAACTGCAGCAGAGCATGGAAATGACACAGGGAATATATAAATATATAAATATACATAAAGCTCTGCAAACACATAGACATTCCTTATGGTTGTAGTCATGGACGGTAATGCAGGGTAAGTCTCTCTCACTCACCTCCTCCCGAGGGCTCTCCGCTTCGTCTCCCGGAGCTGCGCTCGTGCTGCTCGCGCTGGCAGTGGCCGTAGCGGCCGACGCTGGGGACATGTCTGCGCGGGCAGCGGGGCATCGATCACGGGCTCCACATCAGACCGCAGCGGCAGCCGGCCGTGCATCATCCACAGCGGATGAGCTCCTCAGCGCTGCAGCTCTGCGCTCTCTCACACAAACACACGTAGATCACTACGACGGAGCTCCCGCTGTCATGTGTCCGACTGCAGCCTGCAGCTCAGCAGCCGTGCGCTGCATTCCAATGGGCTGCCAACGCCATCCTACAGCAGCTCCATCAGGTCCGGGCTGAGGAAGACAAAAAAGGAACCTGACAGCCTGGGGCCCTGCTCCACCTTCTACACCTGCTGCACCTTCTACATCTTATGCAGTTTCTACGCCTTCTGCAGCTCAGCGTTCAGTTCCGGTCTGACTGATTTTACAGCGGGAACAAAAGCAGACAGACATAAAAACATTCAGAGAAAACAATGCAGAGGTGAAGGCACGTGTGAGCCCGGTCCACCACAGAGAAGGGGAGGGGCTTCATCCCAGCACAGCTTTCTTATAAGTGTTCTATTACTATTACAGTTCTATTACAACAGTATTACAGTTCTATTACTGTACTAAAGCAGTGTTACTGTACTATTACAGTTCTATTACTGTACTAAAGCTGTGTTCTATTACTGCACTATTTCTATTCTATTACAGCGGTATTACAGTTCTATTACAGCAGTATTACTGTTCTATTACTGTATTAAAGCAGTGTTCTATTACGGCACTATTATTGTTATATTACTGTACTAAAGCACTGTTCTATTACTGCACTATTACTGTTCTATTACTGTACTAAAGCAGTGTTCTATTACTGCACTATTACTGTTATATTACTTTACTAAAGCAGTGTTCTTTTACTGCACTATTACTGTTCTACTACAGCAGTATTACTGTTCTATTACGACACTAATATTATATTACTGTACTAAAGCAGTGTTCTATTACTGCACTATTACTTTTATATTACTGTATTAAAACACTGTTCTATTACTGCACTATTACTGTTATATTACTGTACTATTACTGTTCTATTACAGCAGTATTACTGTTCTATTACTGCACTATTATTATATTACTGTACTAAAGCAGTGTTCTCTTACTGCACTATTACTATTATATTACAGCGGTATTACTTGTCTATTACTGTACTTTTACTACACTATTACTGTTATATTACTGTACTAAAGCAGTGTTCCATTATTGTACTAAAGCAGTGTTCTATTACTGTACTATTACTGTTATATTACTGCACTATTACTGTTCTATTACTGTATTAAAGTAGTGTTCTATTACTGCACTATTACTGTTCTATTATTGTACTAAAGCAGTGTTCTATTACTGCACTATTAAAGTTCTATTACTGCACTAAAGCAGTGATTTATTACTGCACTATTACTGTTATATTACTGTACTAAAGTAGTCTTATATTACTGCACTATTACTGTTCTATTACAGCGGTATTACTGTTCCATTACTGCAATATTACTGTTATATTACAGCAGTATTACTGTTCTATTACTGTACAAAAGCAGGGTTCTGTTACCATTACTGTTCTATTACAGCAGTATTACTGTTCTTTTACTGTACTAGTACTGTACTATTATGGTCCTATTACAGCATTATTACTGTTATATTAGTGTACTATTACTGTACAATTGCTGTTCTATTTCTGCACAATTACATACTAAAGCTGTGTTCTATTACAGTAGTATTACTGTTCTATTACTGCTCTATTACTGTTCTATTACAGCAGTATTACTGTTATTAGTTATATTAGTGTACTATAACTATACTATTGCTGTTCTATTTCTGCACTATTACATAATAAAGCTGTGTTCTATTACAGCAGTATTACTGTTATATTACTGTTACTATTACTGTATGATTGCTGTTCTATTACTGTACTATTATTGTTCTATTACTATACTATTACTGTTCCATTACGGTACGATTACTGTTCTATTACTGTACTATTACTATTCTACTACTGTACTATCAGTGTACTATTACTGTACTTTTATTATATTACTGTATATAACTATAACCATGTGCTATTAGGACTGTTCTATTATTGCTGCACTATATAAGTGTTTTATTAATGTTCTATTACTGCACTATTACTGTTCTATTACTCTAGTATTACTGTTCTTTTCTTTTTTATGTCAATGTTATTATATTACATTACATTACACATTATACTTATATAATGCCTTTCTAGACACCCAAGGACGCTTTACAATCAACACACTTCATATACACACACTCCGGTGAGAAGCGGCAGCCAGTCGAGCACAGCGTACTCTCAACCGGAAGCGACCGTCCACCTGGAGGACTGCATCGAGAACTAGGGGGATCACCCAGGACAGAGTGCCAACCATATCTGGGCATACATATATACATACATACATACATACATACATTCATTCATACACACCAGGGCAATTTTTAGAGTATCCAATCCACCCGATCTCCATGTTTTTGGACTGTGGGAGGAAACCGGAGTCCCCGGAGGAAACCCACGCGGACACAGGGAGAACATGGAAACTCCGCTCAGATGCAGACTCGAACCCAAGACCTCAGCGCTGAGAGGCGTTAGCCACTATATATATATATGTGACCACGCCAGGGAAAACCAGGTCAAAGTCATTATTGTTTTTCAAAATTAGTTTTTTTCAAAACAACTTTTTTGTGAATTAAAGTTTTGTTTTTGATCAAAATATGTACTCTGATAGATATCTGAGACTGCTATCTTTCATTTACAGCAATAATACTGAGTGGCTAAGTTTTGTCGTTAATGTGAGTGAAACGATATTGACACGATACCTCAATAAGTTGCCCAGTGACTTTGGCCTGGTTTTCCCTGGCGGGGTCATATATATATATAAGTGTTCTATATGCATTCTAAAATCTTTTGAATGTTATCAGAGTGTTCTTTAACCATTCTAAAATTGTTCTAATAGGGATGTATTTCTACAACAGTTGCTGATGTCTCCAGAAAGTCCAGAAAAATAACCAGCAAACCAAACAAACCTGAGCAAGCAGAGAACTGTGGATTTTCCACAACAACCAGAACATCAGTGTGCTCTACCCTTAGTACTTTATTTCTTTAAGAGGAAGTGAAGATCCCCCCACCCCCTGGTTTCCTGAAACAGAACAAATTAATTCATTTTGGTTTCACCTTCCATGAAGCTTCTTTCAGAGCGTACAATAAGCTTTCTGCAATTTTAAGCAATTCAGGCTGTGCCTAGGCCCTTATCCACCAATATCTGGTTCTAGGGAGGTAAAATAATTTCAAAGAAATGAATGGATCAAGTCCTATACCACCTTAAATCAGTGTCTCTCAGTCCCAGTAATCCATGGGGACACAATAAATCTCATATGATTTCCTATTACTCTACAGCTCATTGAGGGTTTAATTATTATTGTTATTATGTGCTGAATGAGTATCACAGCAGAAAGGAATGGGTGATTGAGTCCCTGACTCTGAGCTTAAGTAAAGACTGATTGATTGATTGATTGATTGATTGATTGATTGATTGATTTACTTAAATATTCTGGTATTACTGCAACTGGATCAAGTGGTATCACTCATCTCTACCTAAATGAAAAATAAACATCAACCACACACATTGTGCAGCTGCTCTGTAGCTTCCCCTGC
Organism: Crenuchus spilurus; assembly: GCA_036984385.1. Classification (NCBI taxonomy): domain Eukaryota; kingdom Metazoa; phylum Chordata; class Actinopteri; order Characiformes; family Crenuchidae; genus Crenuchus; species Crenuchus spilurus. Next base: position 8,150 of record BRDA01060652.1, read on the forward strand.
TGGCAGAACTGCTCACTTCAGAAATGTAATAACTGCTTCTCCTGGATTAAAACATTTGATTTAATATCAGCTAATCATTGGGATGTTTTTATGTATTTATGTATAAATAAATGAAAAGCTTATTGTTATGGGTTCTGGGTTCTGCTTCTTACTATTTTACTGTAGTCAATTATTTTTTAACACTCTGGCCTATTATATGTTATGTTTACTGCATATACACACACTTGTGTAGACACATTTATACAAGGTACTGCTAATTCTGATCAGATATCATTAGATTACACAGCAAAATCTGAAACATATGTGCATATGTCCAAACTTCAGGAGAGCACTAAGGTCCATCAGAATGTATATTGTGGGTGGTAAACCTGGTGATCCAAGTGTTCCCACATGTGCTCCAATGGATTGAGTTTGGTCAAATTAGCAGGCCAAGGAAGAACACCAAAGTCTTCTAGCAGCCACTGACATGGTCCTAACTCCAGATTGTTCAGTGTGATTGTTTGTGTGATGCACGCTTGTATACAGCTTTTTATCTGGCACACCTGGTTTACCATAGCAACCATCTATTAACACCATTAAAACCGCATGGCTATCACTTTGCAACTCCACCTTGATGACATAGCAACTCCCTGGAAGTGGGAATCACTTTATCTGTGCAACCATTCTGTATTTCCTTTGAGATATTATCTTATTTTTTAGATATTATATCATTGCAAGACTATAGACATTATTGCATGCCAAAATAAAAATACTGTATAATTATAATTAAATTAAGGATCTTCCATAATGACTGCATAAAGTTATTCCATTTGTTCTAGACGCCTCTGGTAAAAGTTTCTGGTTTACAGAGACTGAGTAATATAGAATAATACAGCTGTGCTGTGGGTTAGCAGTGGATCAGTAGCATTGGGGAATTCCCAGAGCCCATAAACAACCAGCACAGGCCACGCCCTCTTATTAACCCACGATACCGCCAACATGACAAGTTCACTCTTTCTCGGACAGAGTTGGAGCGCGAGCTTTTTTGCCAGTTTTTAACGGTCGTGAGAAGTCAAAGCACTGTGGCGGACTCTGACAGGGTTAGTTTAAGGTAGTTTTTCATTGTTTTCTTCAGCATAGCCTACACATTTAGTTTGTGGAAGTGGAACTTCGTGCTTTACATTGGAAGAGAAAAGAGAAGCTGGAGGTGGGGATGATTAAAGACGACGAGCTCGCTGGGTTTCACAATGGCGCGGTGATGTTTTTCAGGTGAAGCGCTGAACCTGTTAACTAACGATTCTAATCAGAATTAGCACTTTTTAAAGGACACAAATGGCGAGAAGTGGCGGGGAGAAAGCCAAGCTGGACTTGTTGGAGGAAAATCGGACTGATTCTGGTATCGACTCTATCAGGTCTTTAAACAGGGACGACAAGTACAACAGCGTGTATTCTGGCACCGAGGAAGGAGATCAGGAGAAGCTGAGCGGTACGGATGAGCGCCTAGACTCGGCCTACGGGTCCTCGTCGATTACCGTGGACAGTCTGAGCGAAATCATCGATTCATGCAACATTTCAGAAACGCACAAAGAGAGCCAACACTCCGAATACACCGAGGAGGAAGCGAGACTATTATCAACTGTCACAGACGACGGAGACACGTAAGTTTTAAAGCTTAAATGTAAACATTTAACTCTGAGTAGCGCTGAGCGGTATTGACATGAAATATCGCGATATTTCCCACATCTCGCAGGCTCACGATACGAGAGGATGTTTAATTGCTTTATGAACCCAACGCTCTCTCACGAAAGACTTCCACAATTCACAACTTGTTTTTAACCATTTATTTTCTATAGAAACCACAAAGTATCGCTACAAGTAATTATATCGAAATTGTAATTTAAGTGCAATGTTTACAAAAGTTTTTTTTTTTATATTGTAGTCTACGCGATTAAATAAAAATAGGAAATTTTTATTTGAGGAAATTTAGCCTAAGACAGAGATTGTGAACTCCATGAGAGAACGTGGACTAATCTGGCAGCTAAACCTCCATGCCTTACATATTTTTTAAGGGGCCATACTTCAAGCCAGAAAAGAGTGGATATTCTGGTTTTTGTGGTCAGTGCATGATGCAATAAACTTTTTTGCATTTTAAATCGCAGTTGCAGTATTATCCTGAAAACCCACAATTGGACATTTTCCAGTTGTTGGTGTTAAAGCTTTAGGTGGCAGCAGTGAGTAATGTTTGTTTACTTGAGCATGAGCTCAGGGCACTTTTGTTCTTTTGATCGAACTTTTACTTTAAAGAAAGGGTAGAGAAATAATGTATTTTTTCCATTTAGTGGTTTATTTGACTATTAAATTATACATAATTCTTATATATATATATATATTAATGTGTGTATATATATATATATATATATATATATATATATATATATATATATATATATGTATATATATATATTAATGTGTATATATATATATATTAATGTGTGTATATATAGATAGTTGAATATCAAATAAATTAAAAACAGCTGCTTCTGTATGTGTCTGAATGTATCTATGATCTTCTAATTCAGTCACCCAGGATCCATAGGAACTTAAGTTTATTCTTTTGTCTTTGGATTCTTATGGTGTAAAATGCTAAAGCTCCTAAGTGAAATGAGTGATCAACACTAAACAGTCCATAAGGTGAACCATTACAACAGAATCCAATTAATTACAAAAAAAGAGAATGAACAACTAAATAGGAAGGTCTTAATCTTAATTAGATGTACTTATACTTCAATGCGAGCATACAAATCCATACAAATTCTACTTAAGTATATGTAGCTAGTTTCTGCCTACCTCTGCAGGTCAGTGGGTTGAGGAAAATTCAGCAAATTTTCCTTAAAAGGTTTCAGATGATTAAAAACAGAAGCACTCCCCCTAAAAAGCACACAAGTCTGTTGCATGTATTTAAATGGTCAGACATACTAGTTTAAGTGTTGTGATCTCATGTGGGTTCAGTCTGACTTGGCCTGCTAACAACAGGGTGTTGGAAGTGCACACGGAAAGCTGTGCTTACTTGCGTGGGTTTTTTGTGTTTTGTTTTCTTTTTTTAAATGATTGCTGTAGCCAAAATTAGCCCTTGCATCAAGTGTCTTTCCTCTGTTCTGACGTTGGACAAACCACCAGTAACTGTCCTTAACAGGTTGATCATGTAGTATATTATATTACTGTGCTGATCACAATATGTTCTCAGAGATAACATTGGCTCATGCATAGTACGTAAGTAGGGATGACTACTAAACACACTGGAAGTTTTGTTTCATTTTATCAAATTTTTTTTCTTATTCTCACTTGTGTAACATAGCAGAGAAATGCACAGAGAACCTAATTGTACTTGTACAATGGCAATAAAGATATTCACTTTTAGGCTTTGAAATATCACAGATGTAACATATTTGACCAAAAAGTGTTAGATTTCCCAGTAGTTGTTAAATACAACTTGTTAATTGCAGAAAATATCAATTTTGTGTGTGTGCTTGAACCCTATGAGTAGAAATTGACTGATCAGTGTTTTTGAGACTGATACTATTCTTCTTTCAGTACTATTCTTCTTTCTTCTTCTTTTCTGATACTGATCAAAGGTGGGACTGGATGCCATCATTGTGCAGAGCTTTAGTAATGTTGCATGCCTTGTCTTTCTAGATTAAATGTACTTTGCATTAGCCCATGAAGTGTTGTTAGTTGTGTTTGCTAGGTCTGGCTGTTACAGCTAAAATACTTACTGTACTGGGCTGAGTGATTATCCAGTTAGTTGTGTTAAAAGTCTTTACTTTGTGTCCCCCATGAGACATGTTAATGTCACATATTTTCCAAATATGTTTGAGTCAGCCACAGTACTAAAATCACCAGACTAACAGTATACTGTTAGCACTCTGAGCAGAGTTTAACACAGGCTGTAATGATTTTTTTTTAGCCATGAGTGAAGTCTGCATTGCCAGCTAGCAGTTAAATGAGGAACTGCCGCGTCCTGTGACACAATGCTGCAGCAACTCGCTAAATATCATATGATCTGATCAGTTCTCTGGATTTGCTTTATTATTGGCCAATTACATATTTTGACTGAAAATTGAACAGATCCATAGCTGGCAAGTCCTTCCATCTGTAACTGTGAATATAATTTTCTTTGTGCCATTCTTCATAAAAAAGATGCGTTACAGCAGTCACCAGCTTGTGGGGTGAAATTTCCCTAGTCTACAGCCCTAGAGTCAGTTAACTCGCACAGAATAGAGCCTGTTACCTGTGATGACTTTATCCACAGACAACTGTGCTAATGTGATAATTCCTGTCAGGATGTTTGGCATCATCACTTTTGGGTGCCCCCCCCCCTTATCAAATATGTCTTTTCACATTGCTGCTTGAATCTGAAATGTTAAATAACATCTATGTGCATTTTCAGAACATGTAATTATCGTACAACCTGGTTAAATTTGAAAAATGGTTCATCACAGGAAAAAGCTTAATTGACTTTCATGAATTTGGTAGGACCCTAGACATAGGGCATATTTTTGGGCACTCTTTTTGCTTCATTGAATCAAGACTCCTTCGTATTGTTTCAAAAGATATAACAATTTTTTAATTGTGATTATTGAATGAGTTACAATAATTGTGCTTTGTCAAGTCTGCATAGTTAATATGGTAACTATGTTAATAGTTAATAATAGTGAAATGTTTGGTGATTCACACTTGTGTGTTATTTAATGGTTCTCAGTGACTGTGCATAAATGTTGCAGGCAGTCACACACACACAGGTCTAGAAACTGGATCTCTTATCTGTTGAGCATCTGTGTGTGAAAGCAGAAGTACACACAGCGGCGGTGGAATTCCCCATCGCTGGGTGGAAACGCGCTCTCATACCTCCCTTTGTAAAAAGAGGACTTTTGTTAAAGACACATACATGTTTCTCTTGTGCAGAACTTGCTCTCTAAAAAGCTAAAAACTAAATGCAAAAACACCACAAATAAGTTAATGTCTCAGTAATTGTTACAGCATTCTAAATGTACATAGATAAACATAAACATAGATCAGTCCAAATCTTTCATCATCGTGGGTATGATGGGTCACTCAAAACAACAGCATTGGTCACTCAGAAATTCAGTATAGTTTCCCTTACCTTTTCATTTTACAGTTAAGCCTCCCATACACCTAACGACTTTGAAAAGATTCTGAAAATTTTTTTAATGGACTAAAGTCTGTCACCATCTCGCATCTACAGACTTTTTAGTCACAGTCTAGTCGCAGGCTTAAGATTTTGGAAAGACTGTGGATCTTACATTGTCACTAATTTAAAGACTGCAACTAGATTCTTTTGAGATTATTTCCCATCTGCTTTTGTTTTACATAGAATGAATGCAATAAAGAGCAGAATTATTGCAAAATGTGTATTTATTAAAGCTTTCGTTGTATCAAAAATAACTCGACGCACAATAAAACAACATAGTGCAAAATCTAAATATAGTAACATGCATTACAAATACAGAGCTATCAGAGCTCAAAATACTGTCAACATAGGATTCACATCCATGCATTCCTGGTCCTGTGTGTCTGCATGCTCCTCATTTTCTTCAAGCTGTTGGGGAAAACAATAACTTTTAAGATTAAAATTATTGTTAAATAGCCCCATTCAGTAGTGTTTAGTTAGGTTTAGCATAGCACACTCACCTGGGATTTTGAAGGCTTCACCAATTTGTCCACTTTTTTCCTTTTCGTCTCTGTTGTGTAGTAAATGGTAAAACATTCTTGCTCGCTCCACAGCTCCATTAGGTTCTCCTTTTTTCTCTACAGTGCAGGAGGACCGTAGTTTCCGAGCTCTACCCGCCAGACATTCGTGTATTTACTATTTGCCTTTGCTGCTTCCCGTAGCCCTCCTATTGGTTCCCAAAAGTATTTGCTCTTGTCAACCAGGGTTCAACTCTTACGACTTGCGACAATATTAAACATGTTTGATTTTATCGGAACGCCTCAACGCGAAAAAGACTAACTTTCAGTCCTGACCACCTTACACTTAACGATCGAGATGACGCGACTGCAACTCGACTCTAGCAAGACTCTCATGATTTTAGCCCGACTTTGAAAATTTATCTGCGACTGTAAAATTGCGTGAAAGTCGTTAGGTGTAAGGTAGGCTTTACTTGCCTTACTCAGCCATGTCTTACAAGTTTTGAGTCCAAATGTTGCTTCTTTTGTTTACAACTGGAGCTGCTATGCTAACAATTATTAGCAACATCACCTAGTAATTTCTGCAAAAATACAACAAAAAAATCAACAAAACCTGACACCTGTGTCTTAAAACCACATTGGCTATGTCTGTGGTAAATGGATCAAAATATAAATAGGATTCCAGGATGAACCTTTATTTTAAAGTTTCTCACTGTTGATTGCACTTTATCAAATTAATTACTGATAGTTGTACCTTTTAAAAATATGTATATATGTATGCATGTAGCCAGTCTGACCTCTTTTGATTTCCTCTGTTTCTGGGCCACAAGGGAACTTTTTCTGCTCTACTCCCCCCATGACACTCATTAATAGCACTGGAACTTCATGAAATCCCCAGTCATCCCATATTGGTGAAACTTTCTCTCACTTCAGGAGCAGAATTTCACCTTGGACTCACAAATTTCCTCTGGAAAAATCCCATAACTTTTTTTTATTTCACTGATAGTGAAACTTATTTTTTTCTATTGCTGCTTTGGGATATGGATGTTATTTTTATTGTTTTGCTGCTCTTTCCTGGTTTGTAACTGTAACAGTGATATGGGTTTACCCGTAAGGAACACAAGACAAGTTTTCCCTGTTAGCACAAGTAATAGGTACAGTTTAGACGTGTTTGTGCGACAGGGATGGGTTTTATGACCGGGCAGGATATGTCATATTCCTGTATGCTGTGATATTGTTTTTAAGGTGTAGTAATATTAGCCATGTATATTCATTCAAATTTAAAAAATAATTAAATGTGGCAGTGTTCATCAAGACGAATGTAAATGTACCTGGCTAATTTCCATCTGTAGACCCTATGTCTGCATCAGACACAGCAAAATAATACAGTATATATGTATATGCAATATCATACACAATTCAGTTAAGTCCCATTAAATACAGCATATAAATTAATGACGTTATTGTCAGACATGCACACAAGTTTAAATAAGCCATGTCATATCTTCAGTAAGAATTTTTGTTGAATAAGTGTTGATTTTTGGTTTCAGTTCTTTACTGATGAAACCTGTCAAACTCAACTTGCATATATAACCTACCAGCACAAAAGGTGCTGACTCAACATAGCATTTACGACAAGACCAGAACTGAAACCTTACCTAAGGTTTTGTCAATCACAGGACTGAAATCACTTATCTGAACCCCCATGGCCATATTAAGCAGAGCAGTTCCAGGGGATGACTACTAAGCCATTCATTAAAAAATGAATCTATATTGATATGAGTCCCAAACAAATGAGTACTCCTGCCGAAAGGCGCTCTCTTTTGGCACAAATCTGAGATGTAAGATAAACCTGCATAATGTCCCTTCAGTCCAGTGCAGCCTAAAACAAATAATTTCTGGGACCAAAAGTCTAAAGTATCCTACATTTTTTGTGTTCACAGGTACATTATAAGCAGGAGTTGTTAAATTAGTATTTTATATAAATTGTAATATAACAAAAATGTAACAAAACAGCAACATTTATTTAATGTAGCTTCTTTTAAAAGCCTCAAATTAGGACAGATTGAAAATCCACTGTTCAAGTTAACTGTTGGGAGGATAAAACTATGTTGACCGTGTTCCCCATAAGCAATTTGTTAATATATTCGAGTTAAAAATCTTTAATTGGCTGTTTTCCTGAAATCATTTGAAGTGGTGTTCTTAAGGAAAAGGTAACCTAGCTAAATGCAGTTTTCCCTTGTGGCTATACCTTTAGCAAATGTAGATTTGAAGTCAGTAAAGGCAGACAGAGTCTGTACATGATCTTATAAACAAGGCAGACATTTTTGTCTAATATTTTAAATAGCACAAAGTGTGTATGTATATGTGTGTATATATATATATATATATATATATATATATATATATATACAACCAAATTGTAAAGAAATTGGACAGAAAGTTAAAATGTAAAAGAAAAAAACTACAACAAAAGGTTCTTACATTTACTTTCTGCTGTTCTTTCATTGCAGAGAGTATGAACCCAAAGTATTCCATGTTCTGACTTTTCAGTTTAGGGCTGCCATGTTTGGTTGACAATGTCAGTGACATTATGCTGAAAACATCAATAATTTAAACCAATGCCACTTTAATTTGTACTGTTTCTTTTAATTTCCTCTACTGTTTTCATTCAAATAATAAAGGCTTTTCCTAAACACTATTTGTCACATTCATGACATTTTGTTTCCAGTCATTGGTTGGCACCATTCATCATGGTCTTTAAAAAAATAGCAGCCGTCACAGTTTAAGAGCAATGTAAAAGTTTTGAAACACTCCGTTTAGGAGAACTTCAAACAGACACAAAACAAAAAAGGTTGTTTGTACACTGTGTAAAACGTATTAAAGCCATAAAGTTGTCTGACTTCTACCTTCAATCTTCCACTAAATAAGTATGTGAGTAAATGTTTCAGTAAATGACTTGAATCTATTTGAAAAAAGAGTGTTGGACTTGAGATATTCCCTTATCTATTTAATTCTGCTTTTTTTTTTGCATATTTCTTTGTGTACGGAATGCCATAAACACAGAAAACATTTTAATAATTTAGTTCACTCACGGCTACAGAAACCAGTTAAAGGCAATGTTTAAATCCATTCAAACTCCTATCAGAATGAGTCTAATCTGTTGTTTTTTATAAGTATCTGAAATTTTTTTAATGTGTATTTGATTTGTGGTGGAAATGACTTTTAACACCACTAATCAGATAATCATCCCAGTACAGCAACTAATAACTACAGTGAGAAAAATAAGTATTTGAACACCCTATGAATTTGCAAGTTCTCCCACTTAGAAATCATGAAGGGGTCTGAAATGTTCATCTTAGGTGCATGTCCACTGTGAGAGACATAATCTAAAAGAAAAAATCCAGAAATCACAATGTATGATTTTTTAAATAAATTGTGTGTTACTGCTGCAAATAAGCATACATATTAGGGATTTTAGTCAAGTACCTGTACCCTCTTCTTCTGTAACATTGATTTTGTACTACTGTATGTGCAGCATGTGTTTTTTTCTGGTTGAAAATTAGCATCGCTGGAAAAGATGTCAGTTTGAGGCAGCATATGTTATTCTGAAATATAAAGTTTCTGAAATAATGCTGAAAGGGCACTGACAGAAATCCATACCATGACGGACCCTTCATGTTGGATTTGTTTCTGAAAACAATCCATATGGTTTGGAATACGCTGTATCCATTTCTTTAAAAAAAAGATCTGGAATACTAATTCTGCTTCTGGACATGGTTAACATAAGGCTTTTTTTTTTTTTTTGCACAGGAGCATTTATGAATGTAACTTTATATTGCAGTGCTTGGCAAAGATTTGGCTAAGTACCCCCTTGCTCATGTGTTTTTCAGATATTAATTTTGATATTGATGCAGTGCCATCTAAGGGGTCAAAGATTATGGGTGTTCTGCTTTGATTTGTGCCCTTTTCCTTTACACAATGAAACTCCTTCAGATACCTCGAATCATTTAATGATACAATACACTGCAGAGTTAGATCCCTTCCAAACTGTGGATGCTGTGATGCTTGCACATCAGTATCCCTAAATTGTTTCCATACCAACTTTGTGTGGAATGTGTAGCAGACCAGAAATGCAGGAATGGATGCAGGTTAACTGAAATGATATTACAAAACATGTAATATCTTGGGTTAATGCTGTCTGCAAAGTCAACATAAATGTAAGAAACACTTTTTTTCTCATGTGCATTTTTCATACAGTCCCAGTCCTCCCCCCCCCCCTTATGTATTTAGCAGCTTATTTAGCATTCTCTACTCTGAAGGCTCCGCAGCAACAGCACCTGTCACTGTGATTTACTCTATCCATAACAGGATATTAATATACCCTAATCACACTTGACCACAAGTCACGATAACTTTTAAAATGCTTCAGTTATAGTTTTTTGGTTATATCCCCATATTTGTAGATGCATCGTAAAGAAGTCCAAAAGTGTAATGGTTTCTCCACCATGCCTATAATAGTGACCGTAATCTAGAAACCAAAGAGTGGCTGTGAGAGAGTGCGTACCACCCTGCTTGATTCCCATTGGTAATCATCACATCACTCCTAATTTGTAAGGTTAAATTTTGATCGTTAATAACCTTTTCTTTCTCTACAAATGTTAAAGTAAAATTCCTGGTTAAAATGATGGAATAACCACACCTGGAGGATCACCCAGTTTGTTTTTGTTTAGCAACATCTAGGACTTGTGAAAAGTAATTCATACAGTTCATTCATCTCTTTGGTCAGTGAATGTCACATTCATCCAATAACCTGCACTCCATGATGACTTCTCTTTAGCCACTGTACCCTTGTTTTTATGTTTAGTTGTTGGTGCTGCTTTTTATCTGGAAATCATATTTCATTTAGCTGACCTCTTATGTGCAAATGCCTTTATAGATTTAAGTTAATAAGATGCAAAAAGATTAAATGCCCTTAGACCCAAGTAATGTTTTTTGTGGTTGTGTGCTATTTCCTGTACTTACTGTGTAGGCTTCCATCTTGTCTTGTATAGGTTTTATTGACTCAGACACTTTTTATGGTATTTCACCTCTAATCTTATGAAGTTCACTTGCAAGAACCATCTCTGTTTTAATGTCCTGTTTTCTAAGAAGCAGCTGAGTCCATTTTTGTACTAAATGTCCTGATTTGACTGCTATCTGTACAGAAGTTCCAGCATTGCATAATCAGCCTTTTTGTCCATCACCACGCTGATGGTGCCGCAGGGTGTGAATTTTTTTTTTTTTTTTTTTCAGTGTAATTAATTTACATCACATTTCTTCTTTCCATCAGTGATTGTGAAATACTTTCCTTTGTGCATGGTCTGCCCCCTCACATTTACTGTGAAATGCAGCTGTGATACTGTTTAATCTGAAGTATGTCATTGTGTTTCCTATCTCTCCAGGATTGTCCACTTGGCCATAATCCACGACGTGAAGCAATTTACACTTGATTTGATAAACCTGTTCCCTAAAGAGGTCCTGGACATTCAAAATAACTTGTATCAGGTAAATGTTGGAAAAATCCATGTTTTTTCCTTTCAGTTTTTACTTTTATCTTCTGGATATAGTGATAAAGTAGCTTTTTATATTATCACAAAATGATAAAACATGTAACTTAATTGGTTCAGAGTAACCACATTGTTTTACAACTCTTATAGCTTTCTTTGTGGTGTGAAAATAGTTTTGGTTTTGTATGTGTTTCGCCAAATCCTTTCATAGAAAGTAATGTGTGGAGCTATGCAAGTACAAGACAATGTATAACCATTTAGACACTTACTGCATATAAATTATATTTACAATCATTTACAACCAAAAACTGAACATTGTGAAACCGTACAAGTCACATTCAAAATATCATATATGACATTGTGTTTGTACATATTGAATATCCATCTTCAAAGTATCCTTTTTAGCCATTACCTATCACACAGGTCTCTGGTTTCAGCATTAATTAGCCATGATCAATAATACTGAAAAAAAAAATGTTAGCACACCACAGTATAATTTTTGTTGTCCATTGCAGGTGGTGTTGCTTTTACAAGCTGCATTTGTGGCAAATAGATTTTAAATGCTATGCTTTGGCATATACATTAATACACCGTATTAAGTTCACAGTTTCAGATGAGAGGCTTGCAGTATCTGAAGTCATTGAGGAGAAAGTAGATATCAGATGCCTTTTGCAGTATGTAAAAAAAGAAGGAAACTGAGTGAAGACAAAAGTCTTTCAGTCAGCATTTAAAACTGTGACTAATGGAAACGCTGTTTTGAGCCGAGGTTACCGTCATCCACGTAATCACGTCTTAACATTGGTCATATTAGTCACTAATCTCATCAGTACAGTCAATGTGCACTCCTAAATTGAGTAAGCCACGCATTGTTGCTCTCCTGTTTGGTGGAGAATGTTCATCTTATTTCAGTATTCACTCTTTGTTATCAAAAGATAATGGTTAAGATAAGTTGAGCATAGGACGTAAGTGGTTAACATTTGAGTTTAACTTGTATTTGTTGATTTAAATTAGACACCTTATGTCCACATTTGTAATAGTAAAGTTTATCATTTTGTGCTAAAGTCATGAATGGAACAAGGATTAAGGTTTAGGTTCACTTCTACATTTTTTCTTTATAAACATTTCTTTCCATTTCATTTGTTTTCTGCAGTTTTCATATTTCCAAGTTCAAAGCAACCTGTTCCATTTGGGTTCCAACCTGCTAGTGTTTGCAAATCTCTGAGGTGAAAAGATGAACATTCAGCTTAATTAAACATCAAAAGCTGGATGGTGTGTTTGATTATGAAGTGTTTATTTTAATAGGTGCAATTACAATGACCTGTTTGCCATCCAGATCAGGGGTGCCAAATTCTAGTCCTGGAGAATTCATATCCAATGCAACCTAATATTCAGATCACACTGAAAGCCTTCATTGCCTGCTTCACATGTGTTGATTTGGCGCTTGAGTTGGGACAATAGACGATGCCATCCTCCATCATCAATGGCTGACAGACCTCACGATGTTGAGCACCAACAGTGGGTGTTGGTAGACATTTACCACCATAAAGGGGGCATGTAACTTTTTGTTTTTTGTTTTTTTTCTCTCAATTCCATTAGTATGGGTGAGTACAGCAGGATGTGCGACAAACAGGCACACATTTAAATATTCATTCTTTAACAGTAGTTAATATAATAGTAATCGAAAACGGTGTAAAAGAAACCAATGTTGAGTCTAATGTTTCCTTATAAATATTGTCATATGCCCATTAGGTAGAAATCACCCAGCCCTAGTTGGAGCTCTGTAGGGAGGTGATGGGGCACCCCGTTCTAGATTTCTAATTAGTGAAGTGTATCTTAAACTGCTGAAACACGTTGACCTTTACAGCCAGTTGTCATTTGATGGTCAGACACTTAAACCCATACTGCCTCTCTCCTGCAGACACCGTTGCACCTGGCCGTCTACCTGGACCAGCCCACTGTGGTGAAGGCACTGGTTGACCGTGGGGTATGTCTGGAGTTACAGGACCAGGATGGAAACACTGCACTGCATGTAGCCTGTGAGAATAGCAGACTGGAGTGCGCTAATGAGATGATCCTGAATATTTCACCCTCCAAACTGACTCAACTATTTGAGACACAGAACTGGAAAGGTACTACACTGATTGTGGTGGATTCTTGTTGGTGTTTGGTGGTAGAGGGACATTTTGGTGTCAGCAGTCATTGCCTTTTAAGCAGCAGGGAAAGCAATATGATCTTATAATATAAGAGCTTTATTTAGTACTGCCTCCTTCCTGTTTGCCTGTTTTCCAAGCACTGGAACAAGTCATGCTGAAACATTGTGCAGTGTAATGCGAAGGTTTTGATGGAAGTTGGATGGTTTTCAATTGTCATGACTTTTTAGTGAACAAAAACAAACACAGCAATAATAGAAGAGGGAAGTCAGAACAAAGATGTTTTGGAATTTACAGACCCATTGACATGACGACTCTCTGGGTTTGCATGTCATGAATAGAAGTTATTTTATTTGTCACTTTAACTCTGGTTTCAGCATACATTATTTACTCTCAAATCATATTTACATAGTTTTCCACTCAATATGTAGTTGATCAGCCAAGACAATTGTTTAGAACTGGAGCCACATCCAGATCTTATATTAACCCTCAGGAGTCACTGATCACCCCGACATCTGTCTGGTAAAGTTATGTTGAGCATTGCTGTCAACTTCTATGCAAAGTGCCGTCTTGAACCTCTACAGTAGTTTTTGTTTTATTTTGCTAGAAGAAATAACACAATCATTTAAATTTGATTAGTCATAATTTATAGATCTGTAACAGTAGCAAGACTCAAGGGGCAAGATGCCCACAATGTAGCAACACCTCCCAACACTGCCACAAAATGGTCAAAAAAAGGAACCTCCTTCTTTTTGTTATAAGTAGTTGTATACAGCTTTGTCTGATCACTATGTTTCATATATTTCATTTTTACTACCTGTGCTAACATTTATCATTCTTTAAAATTATTAATTGAGCAATTAAGTGTTTTTATTGCAAACTGTGTTTTTGTGTCTAGTATGTTGATGCAATATGTGAAAGTGTAAAATTGTCAGGTCATGTAAATGTGATGCATTGTGAGCATGCAGGTGCTGGGAAAAAAAAAGATACCAAACCTTGGCATGGTAAACATTTTTAATGTGGTATATAAAGACAAAATCCAAAGTACAGTGGTACCTTGAGATACGAGTTTAATTTGTTCTGTAACAGAGCTTGTCAACTCGTATAGTCAGTCAACTTGTGTATATATAAAACAAATTTCTCCCATTTAAAATAAATGAAATAGATTTAATCCGTTCCAGCACTATGAAACATCCCCAAACCATCCTAAATTATGGACAAAAGGACATGTTTTGAATTAAGAAATACACATATATACACTTTACCAATGCATAACAAAATATTTCAATTTCAGATTTCAATAAATATGAATGTAAAATAATTTTTGGGGAGTTCTCGCTGTAGCATTTTAAAAATTGCAGGGAATTTAATATGTGCGGTACTGTGTAGATGCGTAGTGTGCGCTGTACAGTAAAATCTCTCTTCTTCCATTTCACTTCAGCATCTGACTGCTGTCAAGAAATTCAGCAACTGGCTAAAGAATGTGATGCCATGGTTCATTCTTTGCAGTTCAGTACAAAACGGTTTTCACTCAGAAGCAGCAGCAAGTCTCCACATGTTCACGGCCGGTGCGCACGCGGATGACTGGTCTGCACGAAATAATATTAACAGTATTTAACATAATTACTTTATGTATGTTGTTAAAATGATCTAGATTTAAGAGTTTAAAGCATTTTTAGTCAATTTTTTTTACATAATTACTGTATGTATGTTACTAAAATTAGAGGTTTAAAAGTTTAAAACATTTTTACTATCATTTTTTTTTTCCGAAAAAGTATGCAAGAAGGAGTAAAGCGCACGAGATTGGACTTGATTCTCTGAACACTTGAGAGAGAATGAGATGCAGGTGTTGTGCTGCCCATACTGGACTTTTGCGCCAACTAGCAGCAGCCACTTGTATCTTGAAATTTCGCTCGGATCTCGAACAAAAATATGGACAGAGTTGCAGCTCGTATCTTAAAAATGCATATGTTGGTCTACTTGTATCCCAAGGTACCACTGTACTAAAAAAAAAAAAAAAAAAAAAAAAAAAACACAAATTAGACCAAGACTCAAAGAGGGTTATGGTCTCACAGACTAGTCATTTTTAGAACACAGTATAAAAACATGTCCTGGCTGAACAGCTACATCTGAGAGAAGTGGAAAGTTGTGTAATTATGATTTTGGGGAGAAACTTTCTTTTAAGCTATATACATATCCTTATTTTATTTTCTATTAGGTCTGACGTGCCTGCATGTTGCCACACTGCGTAAACAGCACCGCCTCATGAAACTCCTGATGAAGAAAGGTGTAGACCTCAATATCCAGGTGTGTAGCAACTGTCCCAATGTAATGAAAGGCAAAAAAACAACTGCACCTGTAATCAAAACGCATGTAAATGTGCAGAGATATATCACTGCATTGACCTGTTGAGGACTTTTTTGTGTCCCTCAGGAGGGTACAAGTGGGAAAACAGCGTTACACATGGCAGTAGAACTGCATGATGTGAATGCAGTGACCTTGCTGATAAACAAGGGTGCTAATGTAGATGCTGCAATGTTGAATGGCTGCACTGCTCTGCACCTGGCCGTTGGGCGGCAGGATGCCACCATCACCACAAGCCTGTGTCAAGCAGGAGCTGACAAAATGATCCGCAACATGGAAGATGAGACGGCACTAGACCTTGCAGATGGCAATGATGATGTAAGAATTATTTATGTAAACAGGATGATTAAAGTTAGTCCAATTATAAGCTGATCTCATTAAAAGATGCATTAAAAGCTAGGAACATTTTTGCTGTGCCTGTAAAGTTGCCATTTTAAAGATACAAGTATTTATTCAGGCCTATGTTGAGTACAGTACATCTCAATCAGCTCAGTCTGATTTATTCAGAATAGCTTTATTTAGTATGTTACACATAGGTGGAATTTGTGTATGTATGACGTAATGTTAAGACAATTATACACACACACACAATAACAAATCATCCATTAAGTGTCTATTGTATAATTGTCTGTTAAGAAAATTGGCATTTAACTAAGGGTGAAATAAAAGATTCATAGTATAAGGAACTATGCCCAATGTGAAAGGAACTAAAAGAGGACATGCATTTGTGGATACAGTATGTACTTGTGATGCAGATTCCGAGTAGCTTAAAATCTATTATTTACAGTATAATACATAATGGATAACAGCCTTTCAGTTATCTCATTAACAAAATTAATGGGTGTGGTGGAGACCTTAACACCTTGATGACTGAAGTCTCCTTATATCCTGGTTACTTGTAGATAAAGAGAACCCAGTTAAACAAATGAGACAAAAATATTATACTTTGTCATTTATTTATTGAGGAACATGATCCAGAATGACATATTTGTGAGTGGCAAAAGTTTGTGAACCTTTGCTTTCAGTATCTGCTGTGACCCCCCCACACACACACACCTTACCGCAATAACTACAAATAAACAATTCAGGTAACTGCCATGCACACCATTGTTGTTCAGTGTTCTCCTGATGGACTCTTGAACATTAACATTATCCAATGTGAGAGAGGCCTTCAGTTGCTTCGAAGTTATCCTGAGGTCATTTGTGACCTCGACTAGTACCCGCCTTGCTCTTGGAGTGATCTTTGTTGGTCAACCACTCCTGAGGAGGGTAACAATGGATTTGAATTTCCCTCATTTGTACACAATCTGTCTGACTGTGGATTGGTGGAGTCCAAACTCTTTAGAGATGGTTTTATAAGCCTGATGAGCATCAACTACTCTTTTTCTGAGGTCCTCAGAAATTTCCGTTGTTTGACCCATGATGCACTTCATAAACATGTTGTGAAATGCAGACTTTGATAGTTCCCTGTTCTTTAAATAAAACAGGGTGCCCACTCACACCTGGTTGCCATCCCACTAATTGAAAACCCCCGACTCTAATTTCACCTTCACAATAACAGCTAATCCTAGAGGTTCACATACTTTTGCCACTCACAAATGTCATATTGGATAATTTTCCTCAATAAATGAATGAGCAAATACAATGTTTGTCTCATTTGTTTAACTGGGTTCTCTTGATCTACTTTTAGGACTTGTGTGAAAATCTGATTGTTTTAGGACATATTTATGCAGAAGTATAGAAAATTCTAAAGGGTTCAAAAACTTTCAAGCACCACTATACTTCATAAGTGTTCCCATTATGCAGAATTAATAGACACCTGCCAACCAATCACAAAATAGTATTTGTCATGTCTGGTGTATAAAAAGTTATGTTTACAGATGTGTGCAGATGCATTATGGGCCACTTTAAATGAGTTCTGAAAGGTTTTTTGTTTATGAACTTTATGTAAAAGTGTACAGTGTAACAAATCAGGTAAAAGGCTAGCGTCACAGTGGTAGACCTTGGGGGATGGTAGGGATGCTGACCTTTTAAGAAAATAAATTAACATGGAGAGTAATCAGAGCTGACTGATATGAAAGGATTCCTTGTGTGATGTGCTGGGACTAACTGTACTGTTTCTGTTTTTGCCTTTCAGATACTTGCACTGTTCCCATTTGATGACATTCAGTTCATGGGCAGAACTGTTGGTGTGAACTTCTGAGACTTTATCAGAGGAGTGGGAGAATTAGTATGTCTTGACATTTGACAGGGATGGGTTCCAGTAAATAAACTAAGTCTGGCTTTTCTTTTAGTGCCTTCCTATAACCTCATGCATTGTAATTTGCATCTGTGTGCTGCATTTGTTAATTTATGTTTGGTATTACATACTGATACATACAGAATTTGTCAAATTATGTGCTAAAATGATCTAGACACTGTCTTTTGTACACTGATCTGATGTATAGCAATTCTAGATCAGGCTGTTCTGAAAAGTAATGAATTCATGCTCAACATATTTCCACTTAACTTTATTAATGTTTTCAATTGGAAGCATTTCTGTTCATTACATGATGTGCTGTAAAAAAAAATACAAAAACCCCCACACTACTTTGGTAAAGCAGTTCAAATGGACTTCACCACTCAGCTTCTGAACAGTCTCAAGTTTTCAGTTTGTTGTTTGCAGATCATGAAATACATCTATTAAAGGAATGCTTCACCTAGGATCATATTTAGAGTATATTTATTTTTACCACTTACTTCAGATGCAGTCAGCCAAAACTCAGTCAGTACAAACCCTAGAACTGAATAGTCTCCGAAGCAGTCTAGTTGTTTCTGTAAAAACACATGACCAAAATGTATATATAAAATATATTTATAAAACAAAGGGCTGCTGTCTGACTGTAGCAGTGGTTTCAGTAATGTTGATAGCTCATTACAAGTTATACTGTGTCTTAAATCACATCCACTAATCTGTGAGACCCTGATTAAAATTGAGTTCATAATGACCCAAGGATCGTGAGTTCGAATCCCGGTCATGCTGTTTGCCATCAACAGCCGGGGCCCAAGAGAGCAAAAATTGGCCGTGGATCTCTCTGGGCGGGTAGATGGCGTTCTCACTCTCCCTATCACTTTCACGTTGCAATGTCCACTGGCTCAGGCATCTACTGATTGGTCCAATCAGAGCTCGGGACCCTGTGTGCCTTCCTTCAAGCGCGTTAGGCTCTCCAGTGACGGTGTTTCAGCGGTGGTTTGAAAAGAGGCGTGGCTGCATCACACGCAACGGAGGAGGCTTGTGCTTGCTTGCACCCTCCTAGAGTCAGGGACATTGCAAAAGTGATGGGGAGAGGCCTAACGGGGGAGATGGGCTAATTGGCTACCACTACATTGGGAAGGGGATAAAAATTGGCAAAAACCTAGAAATAAATTATTTAAAAAAATAATAATAATTAAAAAAATAAAAATAAAATTGAGTTCATAGAGGTTTTAGTGATGTGTTTTTACAGAAAAAAACAGGTTAATATTGAGTTTTAGTGTTTGCAGGCTTGTACCTC
Organism: Crenuchus spilurus; assembly: GCA_036984385.1. Taxonomy (NCBI): domain Eukaryota; kingdom Metazoa; phylum Chordata; class Actinopteri; order Characiformes; family Crenuchidae; genus Crenuchus; species Crenuchus spilurus. Next base: position 27,431 of record BRDA01060652.1, read on the forward strand.
GAGTTCTACACTAAAGAGGCAAAAATCTGGATTCCAAACATGCTTGGCTATTCGACTACATCTGAAATTAGTTAATATATATTAGGGCTGTCAAAGTAAACACGATAACACATTAACACAATCTCAATTTAACGCGATTTAAAAAATAATGCCATTAACGTAAATTCTATTTGTCCCTGCGAGACATCCATAGTTCATGTTCAGACTTGACTGCATGTGATATCATTAAGAGTAGATGAGTAAAGTCTGAAACACATTTCTGACTTCGGGGGTGGAACCTTGACTTACGAGTGACCACACTTACAAATTACCTGAGATCAGTAGATTGTTGTGAGCCGAAGAAAATCACTGAAGAAAATCCTCTGATCTTTAATGTAAATTCACATAAGAAATCCATTTATTTCTTTACATTCTCTTATTATATATTGTTTTTTACATTATTTATAAAGTTCATGTTTCTTATTTAAAAACACAAAGTTGATGTGGTTTTAATGTGAAAATGTAATATGATATTCAAATAAATTAACTTACAAGCTCCGTCCCAAAACGAATTAAACTCATAGGTCATGGTTTCACTGTATTAACATAAAAATGTTGTAGTATAAGGCAAGTGTGCACATAGTCTTAAGTAAAAATGCATTAAAACATCTGTCTGAACAAGTGAACAAGCCAACACAGTTCCCTCATAAAGGTGCCTATATCTCTTTATTTCTGCCACCATTTCTGCTGTCTCTCTTCATTCTTTCAAAAAGGCAATTAATTGTGATTAACTATACAAAATTCCTAGATGAATCACAGTCACAATTTTAATCGTTTAACAGCCCTTTATAACATATATACAAACCCATTCCAAAAAATTTGAATATCATGGAAAAGTTTATTCATTTCCATAATTCCATTCAAAAAGTTAAACTTTAATAGATTATAGATTCAGGGCCCACAATTTAAATTATTTCAAGTATTATTTGTTTGTTTTCACATAATTTGGGCTTCCAGCTCATAAAACCCACGAAAACAGGATTTAAAAAAATTTGAATACTGTGGAGAAATCAGCCCAACTTTTGCAGGGCATGAATGTTTTAAACTGATTGCGACATACTAATCATCTGCTAAACCCAAAGCACCTGCACAAGTTTCCCCAGGTGTCATTAAATTGCTTCAGTTTGGTTCAATTGTCTCAGTTCGGTTCAATATGGGGTAGGTTGCAGACATAACAACTGGCCAGAACACCATCATTAATAACCTCCTTAGGATTGGCAAGCCAGAAAAGTTCATAGTTAAAGAGGCTGGCTGTGCACAGAGTGCTGTGTCCAAGCATATCAATGAAAAGTCTAGTGGAAGGAGAAGATGCACCAGCAAAAGAGATGACCGTGGGCTTCAGCGGATTATCAAAAAGAAAAGATTTAGGAATCTGGCAGAGATCCAAAAAGAGTGCAATGAGGCAGGAGTCACAGCTTCAAAAACTACCACATTCAGAGGCATCCGGGAGATGGGCTACAACTATTTGGTTCCTTGGGTCAAGCCACTTCTGAACCTAGCCAACATAGGAAGCGTCTCAACTGGGCCCAGGAGAAGAAGGGCTGCACCGTTGGCCAGTGGTCCAAGGTCCTCTTTTCCGATGAAAGTAAGTGTGCCTTTCATTCAGGAATCAAGGTCCAAGGGTTTGGAGGAAGACTGGTGAGGAACAGAACCCAAACTGGCCCCTGACCATGCCGCCAGAAGCACCAAAGCCTGGTTTGATGCGCAATCGCCGGACCTAAACCTCATTGAGAATCTATGGGGAATTCTCAAGAGGAAAATGAGGGCCACCACACCCAACAATAAAGAAGAGCTGACAGCAAGCATAAAGGAAATCTGGGCTTCCATAACTCCCAGGCAATGCCACAAGCTGATTGCCTTGGTGCCACGTCACATCGAGCCAGTGATTATAGAAAAGGAATTACCAACCAAGTTTGAAGATTGACATATTGTTTTGAAAGTACCATATTTTGATTGATTTGATGTGATCCTAATTTCGTTTTTCTGCAAAAACTGAGTAGTAGTTTGGGCTGATTTCTCCACAGTATTCTAATTTTTTTTAATCCTGTTTTTGTGGGTTTTATGAGCTGGAAGCCCAGATTATGTGAAAATAAACAAATAAATACTGGAAATCATTTAAATTGTGGGCCCTGAATCTATAATCTATGAAAGTTTAACTTTGTGAATGAAATTATGGAAATTAATAAACTTTTCCATGATATTCAAATTTTTTGGAATGGGTCTGTGTATATACTGATATACATATATACATTTTTTTAATTGTTTGACAGCCCATATACATATATATTAATTAATTTCTTGGTTGAGATGTTTTAAGTATAGCATAAAGCTGGTGTACAGAAGTCAATTCAGACCTCATTGATGAGCAGATTTTTTTGGGGGGGGAGAGTTTAAACCTTCAGTTTTCACTTCCTTATCCTGAAGTCGCGAAGTCATGTGCTCTCTAATTCAGTGTAACTTGCGTATGTGGAGAGTGTTACTTAGACTTCCTCTAAACTGGTGTCATTCAGATTTTACATTAAATGGTGAATTAAGTGTTGAATGCTTCTTTAAATATCAAAGTTTTTTAAAGCAGCTTGGCACAACAGGGGACAAAATTGCCATATTTAGGCATTTTGTTTATTCTTACATAGCAATGATTTTTAGCTGGTGGGAATCTTTGTAAAACATGATGTTGGCGCTCTCAGTTCTCACCACACTGGTTTAAACTAACTGGTTCTGCAATTATTTTTGATTGACTGTATTTTTAGCTGTCAGTTTAGCCATCTGTTGCCTCCAAGTAATCTGAATTGATGTGATGTGCTAATGCTAAATCTGTCCATAGTGGAAAAACCTTGCTCAGACAAGAAAGAAACAACTTTAGAAGCTTTTTTTTTTTTGTGAAAAAGAAATGCTTTCCTGGCGTGATGGACTACTTGTAAGCAGTGAGAATGTGTATATTTAAGAGTTTAGTCTTAAGCCTCATTTAGCACACCTCTAATGCATCACAGCCAAACAGGTCAACCAGAGCTGGGCCTGGACTGCAGGACTCTTCTGCTTTCTCAGAACTGTTACACATACATCCATTATCTTATCTGCATAATCCAGATTAGGGTACAGTAACAAGTGTTTCAGCAGTTTTGTGAACACTTTATATATAGAAACATACCAAACACATTCACTATTGTGTAGATTACAGGAATTGTCCAGAAAACTAAAGTTTTGTACTTCAAATTACCCAACAGCAGCATGATGAGTTAGTCATTTTTAAAAATAAGCCTGTTTTGCTTTTTATCAACGTGTTTTAATGCTAAATGTCATCTACAGTTGCAAAATGTACAGTTTAAAATGTACAGAAATCTATTTAGTCAAACCAACAGAGCAGATTATTTTGTATTAAAGACTTTCTAAAAAAATATTTTTACATCATTTGTGTTTGTGATTTATTGTTTTTTAAACATATACACGCATAGCAATTTAAGTCAAAATTAAATAAGCCATTCTGTAAGTAAGCCATTCTGATCATCAGTTTGTGTGTAATTGATGTAAAATGGCAGTTTACCCTTTTTAATTTTTTAAATTAAATTATGAACCATTAACTTTTTTGCAATATTCTAATTTTTGGAGAAGCACTATTGATTTGCGGAGGCAGGGCAGATCAAGTCTGGTGAAGCTTTGATGCTAAAGCAGACGTAATGCACTTTTCCTGCATTGAGTAAGCTGTGCTTCACTGAAATATGATACTACATTGTAACTAGTACTGGCAGGTTACCAGAGAGAGAGAGATCTTCACCCACAGAAAATGACACTTTCTTGGGCAAATCAAGTGACTCTAGATGATGGACTGGTGAGATTTTCCCTCAAGCTGTGGGTGTGTAGTGATTACTGTAGTGTGGGTTGTGCTGGAGAAAGGCTCTGCATGAATTAACCTGTAAAAAAGTTGTTTGCAGGATGCAAGCCTCCTCATAATGCACAATCTACAAGATGAATCAGGTTTATTTTTACATATGCTATTAAACAAAACTTAAAGATAACATAAAGATGCTAGATTGTTGAAATTGAAAATTTATTGTGAATTTCAAAGGGCCCTAAACATAATTATTAGGTTTATAAGAACAATTTAAGATCACTTTTAATTTCTGTATGCTTACTTTTGCAATGTGTTGTGTATTATTTTAAATACACTACACCGTGGGCAAAATTTTGATTTCAAAATTTGAAAAGTGGGGGGACACAACTGGCTTACGTACAAGGATTAGGTGGCTTGAACGGTGACGCATCTACAGTACCATTCAAATGTTTGGGTACACCTTCTGGACCCACTTCATTCAGTAGTTTTTCATTATTTAAAATTTGCCAGCTTTGTAGATTAATACTGAAGTCATCCAAACGATAAAGAAATACATATGAATTATTTAGTAAACTAAAACAGTGTTAAACAAACCAGAATATGTTTATATTTTACATTCTTCACAGTAGGCACCTCTTACTTAGATGGCAGCTTTCTTGGCATTTTCTCAGTCAGCTTTATGAGGTAGTCTCCTGGAATGGCTTTCAGTTAACAGCTGTGCCTTGTCAAGAGTTCATTACTTGCATTTCTTGCCTCTTAATGTGTTTGAGACATCAGTTATGTGTCTACTTTGAAGAATCTGAAATCTGAAACGTTTTGGTTTATTTAACACGTTTACCACTTTTTACAAGATAAAAAAAAAAATACAATAAAATAATTGAATGAGAAGGTGTGTCCAAACTTTTGACATACAGTGCCCTACACCTCAAAGCAATATGAAGTTCAAAATATATATAAAACTATAGCCTAGAGGCTTTTAAATACACAGTATTTAATGTTTATTTCACACAGTCTGTTGTAACTTTTCAACTTTTAAAGCAAGTGGCATAAAATGATCACTCAATTCTGTATTTCACCATTTTAGTCAACTTCACTCCAACTCATTACCACCAATTTTACACTTAATTTTGAATTGTATGGTCAATAGACCTAATTTACATAAAATTATATCAAATTTTTGAGTAAAATACACAGAAATTCTGAATTATTTTGACAATAGTAAATTTAGAGGCATGAAAATGGATGGCTTATCACAGACTGGTAGCCACACACAGAAAACAGATTCTAATGTTAATTTTAATATGAAACCTCTGATATTAAAATATTTCTAGCTGAAGTGACACAGGCAGAACTAACACTCAACATGTTAACTTACAGTGGCAGGTGAACACAGACTGGCCATTTTGCAAAACACTGGTTTACAAGTCCAGTCGCTGTTTGATGGAGTGACAGTGATGACATTAACAAGAAACATCAGAGCCAATCGGTGAGCTTGTGGGCGGTCTAAAGGAAAACTGGCTTCAGTTTGAATGGGCGTTTTCCACTGGGTCCTAGTGCTCCACATATCTCAATTTCATATAATGTTACATTGTTTTTGGACGGAAAAAACTGCAGGGGACCAAAACTTCCTTTTAAAATTGTGCAAAGGACATGTTCCCCCTGCCCCTCCACCCTCCCAGATAAAAAGATCAAAAATATTTCTGTGCACTATACAAATTAGTGGTATCAACAGCACCACTTCAGCTTTACTTTCACAAGAGGGAACATGGTTATAAATAGTCTTACCCTGCTGACTAATAGGACTTTTTTGCAAAACAGAGAGGCTGGAATTTTCTTTCTAGGAAAGAGGTTAAACAGGAACCAAAATTGAGGCAGACTAACATGGAAAGTATTGAAATGTTTAACTTGAATGTGTTCTTTATTCACTGCTGATGAGTCAGTGATGAGTGCCTGGTGACACCAACCTCAGATTTGCCCACTTTACCCCAACCAGCCCTTCTGAATGACATAACCCCTATGAAATGCCAACCACTTTAAATTAAACTGTTTTTTGTCAGTGATGCTGGCTTTCTTGATTCAAATACTATATTTTTCCAGTGTGTTATAAAAAATAAAATAGAGTTAAATAGAGATTGTTTTAGCTGGACAATTTTTTGAGTGTACACTACCAGTCAGAGGTTTGGACACGCATTCTGGACATTCATTGTTTTGTCATTATTTTAAACATTTCTTGTGTGTAGATTAATACTAAAGTCATCCAAACTACAAAGAAATACATATGTAACTAGAAAAGTGCATTTCCTGAAGGAAACACGGGATATTGCGCATTGCTAACATGGCCCACAAGCTAAGGTATCCCAGTTGGTTTGTAAGGTGATGCTTTGGTATTTGTGGTGGTTGCTAAGACCCCCAAGGTGGTTGCTATTGATCCCAAGGCGGTTGCTATGGCACCCAAGGCCGTTGCTATGACACCCAAGGCGGTTGCTATGGGCTCCAAGGCCGTTGCTATGGCACCCAAGGCGGTTGCTATGGGCCTCAAGGCAGTTGCTATGGGCCTCAAGGCGGTTCCTTCAGTATTGAATTACAATGTAGGAACAAAAAATAAAATAAAATAACAACATTGAATGAGAAGGTGGGCTGGCGTCCTGCCTTGGGATTAATTGGGATAGTGTAATACCCTGCCCTGTGCCCAGTGAGGGGGTAGGGGCCTAATCACAACCCTGATAAGGATTAAGCGGGTGGGATAATGAATGGATAGATGAATGAAAAGGTGTGTCCACACCTTTGACTGGTACTGTATGTTTGTTAAAGACAAATAAAAAAAAACTAATTTATGCTTCTGTTGACAGGCTTTCAGTTACATTGGAAACAAAATTATTAGTCCTGCTTCAGTTCTAACTGACTTTATAATATCCAGCCTGTTTGTCCATCTGTTTAATAACTTTATACTGTACAGGTATTAGTACAAGTTACACATTTAATTGATGGTCTAAGTTCTAAGCACATTTTAGTGCACAGCTTTTATTTATTTTCTGATTTAAACATATTGGAAATAAAACATTTTGTCCTTAATTTCCCATAGCGTTTACGCAGGCCACATTTTTATTGTTGTCCAAAATGTTAAATTCAGTGAATAACAAGGGTGTATTAAAGTAGAAGTTCTTTGTAGTGCATCTGCAAAATACACTCTTAAAAGAGATTGTTTTTCAAGTGGTCTTTAGTAAAAGAAATTGCTCTATATGGAACCATAAACACTCAAATAATCTAACTGGTTCTGTCCATGGTACTGTAGAAGGGTTCTTCAGATAGATGAAGAATGAGCTGTAGATGGTTCTGGTTCCTCTTTAATTGCAATCCTAAATTTGTAATGATGGCAGAATCCTTTAAGGGTTCTATCTACAACACATATATATATATTATATATATATATATATATATATATATATAAAATACATTTCAAAGCTTTTATGTTTTAAATCTGATACTGTTTGAGTAGAAATTTACTCAAACTCTTAATTGTTGTAATAATCATAGATTCTGGATTTCTATAAGCCATACTTTTCAAGAGTAAACCAACAAAAATGGTTGAAATGTAACTTTGTGTGTAATGAATATAAAATATGACGTTTTACTTATTTATTTTTAATAAACTATGATCAATCAACTCTCATATTTCCTCATTTTTGAAGTGCATTATTATTTATTGTTAGAGTATCAGTAAATACATATCATTTGATCAGGTTATGCACTCAGCATAGGTGTACTTGGTTCACTAATATTATTTATTAGGTCACAAAATATTAATTATATTGAAAATACCAGTTTCAGAGATATTAAATTGCATTGGTATTAGTATTGTTTAACTTGTTGTGTTAATCGTTACAGGAACCTGAAAGACTCATTAACAACTAACATTTTGTTATTAAGACCTATGCAGCAGCTCAACCAGACCTAAAGGAAAGTTTATTGTTTACTCATCTTTCCTGAAAAAAAGTTTTTAAAACATAAAACAGATAATAGGACTAATAGCACGATTTTGATATCACTATATTGTGCTCAGTTTAGTGTAAATGTATCAGATAATGTGGATTATTTATATTTAAAATATGTACATTTAAAAGAAATGCATTTTAAGGAAACTGAAGTTGACAAGCCAATCAGCATACATAAAAGAGTAAGTTGTGCTCAAATGTGAAATGTCTTATTTATGCTGAACAGAAACCTTTATTAAATATAAATCCCATTATCAAGTCTCTCCTTAACACAATTATTGAACTGTAATGCTTAAAAATGAGCAAAATTATGTATAAGTTATATATATATATTGCTTTTGAACGCTTCTTAATATGTGAAGTTTATTCCAGCACATATTTACAGCTTTAAAGGTTTGACGTTGCCTATTTTCGTTGAGTTCAATAAATTTCAAAATTAAAGTCCTCTACATTTTTACATCATCAAATAAATTTTAGAGAATTTCAGCAGAGTGTAACGTTATTATGTGTATTTTTCATTCTATAACAATTACTGAACGTATGACTGCGAATTTGTGAAAATATACGGATAATAAATGTCCTTTAAGCTTTTTTATTTGAGGATCACCGGAAAAGGCTGGTCGGCTGTTTAATGCTGGAAAGCAGCAGCCGCAGGATGATCACATTTGTCGGGACTCTGTGTAAAACACACAGCTATCCAACGAGATTATATTAATTTTCTGATGAGCTGACCAAGCCAAATTTTGGATGTGAACCAAAAAAAGGACACAATCATTTGTATTTTTAATACAGGAGAGCGTTTTGTACTGCTGAGCGCGGTGGAAGTCAGAACTACAGCTAGCCTTCTCACTAGCTAGCAAAACTAAACTTTCTTGTGGACAAAATGACTTTTTTATGGAGGTAAGGACTTGCACCGTGTTTGTTTTATTTTTGTTATTTTGGTCAAAAAGTTTTTGGCCCTTAAAATGGTCCTTTTCGTGGTAGTTAAACATCGAGAGATTTTTTTTTATTTCGTTTCTTAGCTTAGCTGGTTAGCGTAGTGGGTTAGGCTGTTATCCAATATGCGCACTTGTGTTCTATCAAGGGCGCTTAAGAAAGCGCCTACAGAGTCTATTTCAAACCAATATCTAGGTGACCTAGTAATAAAACTAAGGCGAATATTGGATAACGACCTTCGGTGACCGAGCTAATGAATAGCTAGCTAGTTTGAGGTGAAAATGACTGGTTTGTTCTACATGATATGACTAATCATAGATTTTGATCCATCTATACCTCGCACAGGCGGAAATAACACATTATTCTAACTCTTAACTAGTTGAATGACAATGTAATTGATCGCTGAATACTTAATTTAATCAGATAAGCATCTGCATTTATTCTGTTTACTTTGACATGTCATCAGCCATAGCTATATATGACCTTATAATTTTTGGATAGATGAATTACTTTTTGGTAGCTGTATTACATTTGTCAAATTATCTTTTAATATATTAAGCAGAATCTACCAGTTGTGGCTGATGACTAGAGGTCTTGATTAATTATGAGTTACCATTCGTTTTCAATATTGATTAATAGCTACTATGCATTGCAGAACTGTAGCAATGACCACGTTATCTTGGAGATTTTCTCATTAAACTGAATTGGTACATAAATACAGATCAACCATAATTTTATAATCTTGTATCCACACTCAATGTCCATTTTATCAGCTCCACTGACTATACAGGTGCACTATGTAGATCTAGTATTACAGACTGTGGTCCTTCTGTATACTTTATTAGCCTCCTTTCACCCTGTTCTTCAATGATCAGGACCCCCATAGAGCAGATATTATTTGGGTGGTAAATCAGACACAGCAAAGCTGCTGGGGTCTCGGAAACAGGACATATACAATGTAGGGTCTCAGAAATAGGACATGGACAATGTAGGGTCTCGGATGCAGGTCACAGACAGTGCAGATACAATATGGCACAAGGAAGTTGAGGAAGAGGAAAAGCGTATCATCCATATATTATAGTTAGTGAGTGTTGATGAGATTAGTGAAAGATCAATGAGTGAGATTCTGCAAAGTCTGCTAGATCCGGATACTGACAGTGTGTCTATTTGCAGGAGGGTTAATTGTAGACTTGGCAAATACAGCTAAAGATTTGTACAGACATTAATCTTAACTGTAGTGTAGTATGATGGCAGTATGCTTGCTTTAGAAGTTGAATTTTCATTAATTATCTTTAGCTGAAGTAAATCAAACACAGTCATACAAATACACCAGTTATTTACTGCATTTTTATGAGCTGTTGTATGTCAGGTTGTAATAAAAATAGTTTTAGAACATATGATTAAAGATGTTCATCCAGTTTAAATTCTCTTTATTTACTTAGATGTTGCATTTGTGTACTTCAGTATTTCAACTCCGCACACAGAAGTTGCTGAGAATAAATAAAGGTGGGTTTGAAAAAAGCTCTTTAGTTAAGGATACTATAAATAAAGGATACTGTAGAACTGTGATGAGGTAAAGGAACCTTTTGTCTGCTTAAATTATTTTGTGCATGGTGACTGTTTTCTTTAGATTGATTGAGAATGTGATGTGTGTAGAGATGAACCAGTGCTGAGTTTTCAGGTCCGATGCTGTAACTGATCATTAACAGCTTTGATTGTGGCAGATATTGATATGCTAGACAGATTGTTGTTTTTAGTTAATCAGACACTGACACTACGATCAGTGTATGGCGAATTCAAATCCTGGTTATGCTGCTTGCCATCAGCAGCTGGGGCCTGAGAGAGAAAAATTGACCGACTTCACATGCATCAGTGGAGGCCTGTACTACTCTTCACCCTCCTACAGTCAGGGACATAACAAGTGCTTGGGAGAGTCCTAGTGAATGATGTGTTGATTGGCTACTAATACATTAAAGAAGAAAAGGTTTCTTTATAGAACCTTATACATGATTTACGTTTATCGTTATCGTTCACACCTATACCTTGGTATTATATCGGACCAGAAAATGAATCTGTGCATCTATATATACGGCGCAGTCTCCATTAGTCTAAATAATCTTGTAAGCCTGCAAATGGTTCCCTTTCCTTGTCACAGCTTTATATAGCACCATTTACTAAATATGTGTAAATCTTTTGGAAGACTGTACACTAAATGTTCTGTCATTTGGAGTTTTTGTGCATCGATTCCATAAAAATGGTTTGTTTTTATGTTATTATTTAATATTATTGATTACTTTAGACTTTTTGCTGCTTTAGTTTGTATGATAGCTTCTCTGTTTGTGCCATCGTGGCTCAACGGAGTCTCGTGCACAAAGAGGCTCTGTTGAAAGCAGCTTGGGTTTGGAGGAGGCCCACTCCAAGAATGTTACACACACACACACACAGTTACTTGAGCATTTTTTCTGCTACATCACTCCTGATGACTTGTGCTCTGCTGACATGTCCTGTAAGACTGGGTGATATGACAAAAATATATAGTCCTCTATTGAGATTAAACAGCCTGACAATCTGTTAATAATCTGAGAAGCATTTGTCTGAATACTAATCCTGTAAATAATCTGTTTAAGTAGAAGCTGCCCATCCAGAATAGGGGTGTACAATATGGACATTAAGTACGATGTTTGATAAACCTCGTTGTGATAACGATAAAAGTAGTTTCATCTGTGGAAGTTAGATTTTGATGATAAAGTGCAGTTCTGTTTTTGGGGCCATTTATGCTCCTCCTGTGCTATTTCTCAGTGTAGTCCTACCTTCATATTTCTCAATATTATGAAATGTATTTCAGCACAGACTTGTGAAAGCAGTTCCTGTTTGCCTTCAGTGTAGATTTGCTAACAGTGTGTGTATTTTTCAGATGTGACTGAAACTCGTTATTGGTCTCTGGTTTAGAATAAGGTGGAAAGTGTTGAAAGAGGCTTTTGTGTGCTTGAATATTGCCTTTGTGCAGCAACTTTACATATGAAGTGTCAAGTAACGCCTTGCAAGCTGTAAGAGTAAACATACCATTGAGTCTAACACATCTGAACTGAGTTATATAGCAAAAATGTAGCCACGCTAGTAACGTTGAGGTTTGATGAGTTGAAACAGAAAAAAGTGATGAGTTTGTATTAGAAAACTGCAAGTGTGATGGATTTTAGTACATATTTAGCATGCTGTGCTGAACTAAATCCTGTTTTTCAGGACCTACTGGTGCTCTCGCTTTAGTAAAACATGTAGTTGTTCAGTTTTCAAGTGCTGACGATTAGGGATTCTGCCAGTATTTACATGATAAATTATTAAAACAAATTAATTATCACATCTTTACTGCTTTTGGTTTTTCACACACAGTTGCACTGCTCCACAGCTCTAGCCCACCTCACGTTAGGCATGGTGCTAGCACGTTCATGATTATCTACTCCAAAGAGTCTTATTCTATAGGCAGTACTTCTTTACAGGGACTCGACAAGCTGTGTGTACGTCTGTGTCAGCAATGGATGCAACATACAGTAACTTAAGGGGTGTCCACAAACATTTGGAGATATAGTGTATGTCAACCCTGTCCACTCATGAAGCTATAACAGAACGTTTTGATTGTTATTTGTCATTACTGTTACAAAAATAGGCCAAAATGTGGTCATGTATTCTGACAAAATATTCTCTCAGTTGCCTACTCCTAATTTGAATTGTGTGTGTGTGTGTGTGTGTCCAGTGTCCGTCCAGCCGTGCTGCTGTGTCTGTGTGTGTGTGTATTAGCCGATGCTGGAGATGCTCCCCTCCTCGAAGGCTGGCAGGACGTCTGGCTTTTCCGCTTTTTCCTCAACATCCTTGGATACGCCACCATCGTCATCCCAGGATACTTCCTCATCGGCTACTTCAAGAGGAATAACTACCTGGAGACAGGTGATGCTTGTTTCTCAGATACTCTTATGAATGATAATGATGAAAGCTTATACTCCACCATATAGCCTGGAAGGATCTGCTTGCCTGAATTACTACACAGTGGCCAGAAACTGCCTTTAGTTGTTCAGTAATCTCAAACATCTTTATATGATTGATTGGTTTAGCAAGTGATGAAATATAAATTCAACTACCTCTTTCATGCCCACCCTACACACATGCATATAAATCAGTCATAGCATACCATCATACCTCACATTTCGTTCACTTTTTTACAAGTGGGAAGCTATGAAAACACCAGCAAAGACTTAGTCCCCAAAAAAAACTCATCAGTAATAGGGTTTTGATTTCCTCAAAATGTTGTGACACAAAATATGGTGATTTGCAAAGTTTGCACAGAGAAGACTCAGATGTCACATGGGAACGCAAACCTTTTCAACCATTTAAAACAACAACATCCCAAATAGTCAACTGAGAGTCCAGCACTGAGATGGTACTGCAGCCAGCAGAGCCTAACTTTCTTGAATTTCACCTCGAGGATTAATAAAGTATCAAATCTAATCCATCCATCCAACCAAAAACAAGCACTGAGAAAGTGCACTACACTCCAGCCAGCAGAAGCTAATGCTAACATTACAGCAAGACCAAAACATACAATGCTAACAAGCGTTCGAGAGGGACGCTTCATATGAGAACACAAGTAAATGATGGAAAGAGGGAACAGAAGAAAAAACATTTTATCTGGTAAAGTATATAGTTCCAATCAAAACAGCGTAAAACTTAGATTACAAGAGTTACAATTTTTTTTAACTGTTTAAGCTGTATTTTAACAAGGCAAGGCTACTGGCTTTTCCTTATTGATTTTCTATTTACTTTTATTACTTTTGATGTTCATTGAATATTTAATTACATATTGAGCACTCAGTATGTAATTAAATATCCAGTGAACATCAAAAGTAATGTGTGATTTGTTGTCTCAGTGTCTCAGATAATGTGTAATGTGATGATTTGTTGTCTCAGTGCTTGTTTTCGGTTGGATGGATGGATGGATGGATAGGGATGGATTAGATTAGATACTTTATTAATCCCCGAGGTGAAATTCAAGAAAGTTAGGCTCTGCTGGCTTAGAAAACAAAGTTGAGTTGAGTCGACTGTGTTTAATAAGATATGTGATATGCTGGCTGTTAAGCAGAGTGCACTTTACTTGATTGGTGGTGGTGTTTACCTTTTAAAAACGATTTTTTTACTTACACAAAAATTACACATGCCTTAAAATCTGTTCAAAAGGGTACTTTGGCCTAAATGGTCTGTTATTGTTTTTTTCTCTTGTACTGTTTAGTAAAATGGTATTAAAAACCAGCAGGAAAAATAATCGTGATTAAAATCACGATCGTAATCCTGCACGTGAAACGTGAAATTATATTTTTGCCACCTCTAAGTGAAAGTAAATTTTGTGTGCTCTGCCCATGCTATGCATGTTTGCTGAGGGGCCCCCACCTTCTCTGAACAAACCAACAGCCACCCACCCAAACTGAGAGCCTCCAGGTCTTGGACTAAATCTCTGATGTCTTTACATCCTTGTGATGCTCCTGCTTAAGATGATTGTCTGAAAGCAGACTTTCATACTTGATTATCTGTTGAATGCTATAGGATGAACATCTTCCCATCAAATTATTCATACTTGATGAAAGTATCTGTTGCTGTTGCAGGGCGAGGGCTTTGTTTTCCTGTTATAAAGGCGTGCGTGTTTGGGAGTGACTCGAAGACCACACTGCTGGATGATGTTTCTGGTACCTCTAGAAGTGAAGCTGAATCCTCTTCATCAGCACGGCAAGCCTTCAAACTCATCTTTTGTGCTGCCGGACTTCAAGTGAGTGTTTTACTGATAACTTCAAGATGTTCATTTTAAAGAATATAATATATGGTCACATCAGAATATTATGACCACCCCTTGTTTTGACATGGGACATGGTGGTCCCTGACGCTTACCTCGTTGCTCCTTTGTTCGTTATAGGGGTTAACTGGTCCACTTTGATCAGTGTTACACAGCAATACATTTTCCAGAGTTGTTATTCCCCTCTGGCATCAGTGGCCTGTGGGGCACCACTGTTATGCTGTTGAAGGGCACTCAGTGTACTTCAGTAAATCTCTAAAACTTCTTACAAAGTTAGCTCTCAGACATGCTACAACTCTTCACCTGGTAGCCTATTGTCATTAACTTTCGAGCATCATTCATGTCCTTTGCCCATGATGAACATTGGGTACCCTGCTACAACTGACTGGTGTGCTCGCTTATTTATACATGCAGTAAATTCTGTCATGTAGCATCTGTGATGTTCATTCCAGTCAAGGGGTGGTCATAATATGCTGACATGAGATATAAAGTTAATATTTTGTTCTCAGACCTCAGGGGAGTTGTACAGTATTCTAAATTTTTTTTAATCCTGTTTTTGTGGGTTTTATGTGCTGGAAGCCCAAATTATGTGAAAATAAACAAATAAATACTTGAAATCTTTTAAATTGTGGGCCCTGAATCTATAATTTTGGAAAGTTTTCTTTTTGAATAGAATTATGGAAATGAATAAACTTGTCCATGATATTCAAATTTTTTTAAATGGGTCTGTATGTGTGTGTGTGTTTTTTTATATATATATATATATAAAATATACACACACGCACACGTTTGGTGGCTTCTTTAGTCCTGTTTATCGCTTTTTAAACTGATGTAGGTCTGTGTATCTTTATAGAAAACAGTATCATACAGACTCAGAAATCACATCAGCAAGTCTATTTGAGATTAATGAACAACTTCACACAGTTTCAGGTGATTGGGTGATGATCTTAGTTTGCATGATGAAAGTTGGTGGGGTTCTTTGTTAGCTACATTAGCCTTGTAACTGGTGCAGAACTAAAGATACTAAACATGTTTTGGCTATTTGATTACATTTGAGGTTAGAGAGAAAAACTGGTTAATTTGGTTGTTCTTCACACTGACTTAATTTTTCCAGTGAATGCATATCTCCTGTATTCTGTCTGTGTCCTGCAGGTGTCGTATTTAACATGGGGAGTCCTACAGGAAAGAGTGATGACCCGTTCATATGGCAGCTCCGAGACAGAAGGCGGTGGAGAGCGCTTTAGAGACTCTCAGTTTTTGGTATTTATGAACCGAATCCTCGCTCTGACGGTGGCTGGACTATGCTGCGTCCTGTTTAAACAGCCAAGACATGCAGCTCCCATGTACAAATACTCTTTCGCTTCTCTTTCCAACATCCTCAGCAGCTGGTGTCAGTATGAAGCTCTCAAATACATCAGCTTCCCCACACAGGTAACACTCTTCAACTGTCTGTGTTACTGTAACAGGTGACGTTAAATGTACTATTTTAGCAAAGCGGCTTATATAAGTGCTTAATTTTCTACTCATTCTGAGCTAGAAGGGCAAGATGCATTGTGTATTGGCAAGAACCTGTAGAAGGCTTTAGAAGAGAACGCTCTTCCCCCTGCTGATGATTTCTGAATTCTGGGAACTATCAAGAAGTCAGCACCCTGTTATCTAAGTAAACGAGATGGTTCATAATAGGAAATAAGGTTTCATAGTTATTTGTAACACCATGGTTTTCCCACAAATGCTAACAGGCTAGCTCGCTAATTAGCACCTCACCCTATATACTACTTTACAGAGATGTCAAAATGATGATAAATAATAATGTAGAAAAATAATGACTTTCAACAAATAATGAAACGTATTGTTTCAAAAACCAGAAAATACACAATCGGGATGTGGTAAACCTAACACCCCAAAATACATCAGACACAAGGCATTTCATGACAGGTACATCCTGGGTGACCTCAGAATCAGATGACCTATGTAAGAATAGAACATTTGCATGTATTTCATCCCAGGAGTAGAGAAGGTTGGTTTTCTAGTTAAATATGTAGTTACATATCTTACATTTGGGAAATTCAGTCATTCAGTTTAAGCCTAGTATTCTGTTACAGTCGTAAGACTAAAACCTCAAATATGAGGAACTTGAAATATTAGTGCAGCAGAAATCACCAGAGGAAAATACCCAGGGTCAGGTGATGTCTGCATAATACACTTCAGTTCATCATGACATGCAAAGGATGTGCAACCGTGCGTTAAAAATCATTTCCTCACGGGGCATTTTTGTCTATCCAGATAGTTGGAGTTTCCTAAAATAGGCTACATGTACAGCACGTGATTAATGATATGGAAGTACTTTTAAATCTGCTTTGTAGCTCCCACAGCTTCCCTGCACAGTACAGACAGTTACTCCAACAGAAGCAGAATATTCACTGATTTCGAAAGAAACAATGAGTGAGCAGGTGTCCCAGTACAGGTGTCCACACAGTGTTTTAACATTTAGGATTACACAGTACTGGGAAGTGGACAATGGAATAACACCCCAAGGCTTTTTCTTCATTTTTACATCTGAAAATCCAGATTTTTATTTGAGGTTATTATAGTTGCTAATACATTACTATCTGAGGCAGTTAAGATGTTTTTTAAGATCCTTGCACTTAAAACTCTAACTGATGTTGAATTTCTTGTCTGCCAGGTTTTAGCCAAAGCCTCTAAAGTCATCCCTGTGATGCTGATGGGTAAGCTGGTTTCTCACAAGAGCTATGAGTACTGGGAGTATTTCACAGCCGTGCTGATCTCAGTGGGTGTCAGTATGTTCCTGCTGTCCAGTTCTACCAACAAACATCCGTCCACAGTCACCACCTTCTCTGGGGTCATCATCCTGGCCGGATACATAATGTTTGACAGCTTCACTTCCAACTGGCAGGTAGGATTATGACAGTGGATGTGTGAGTCATAAAGTTCCTTATTTATATGAAATTCTTGGCAGGTTCCAGAAATGTTGAGTCTAACACCTCTATCTCGCTGCTGCCTGCAGGATAATCTGTTCAAGTATAAGATGTCGTCAGTGCAGATGATGTTTGGGGTGAACCTGTTCTCCTGCCTGTTCACCGTGTTTTCTCTGCTGGAGCAGGGCGCCTTCTTCGACTCTCTGGCCTTCATGTCTCGCCACTCTGAGTTTGCTTTTCACGCAATACTGCTGTCCATCTGCTCGGCCTGTGGTCAGCTCTTCATTTTCTACACCATCGCCCAGTTCGGCGCTGCCGTCTTCACCATCATCATGACCCTGAGGCAGGCCATCGCAATCCTGCTCTCCTGCTTCCTCTACGGCCATGCCATCACCTTTGTGGGTGGTCTGGGCGTGGCCGTGGTGTTCCTTGCTTTATTCCTCCGTGTTTACGCCCGCAGCCGCATGAAGAAGGGCAGCAAACGCACCGCCCAGCCGCCTGTCCAGAAGGTCTAGATGAAAACTTTGGAAAATGAATCAGAGAACCACGTTTTTAGTGGTTTGACTTTTTTTTTTTTTTTTTTTTCTGGTCTTTTTTCTTTGTGTGTCTCTCGCACAACTTTGTTTCTACTCTTTGTACATAAATATATATATCTATATATATAAAAAGGTACGGAAAGGGATTTTTTTTAAAGAAAAGGGATTTGATTCTGCTGTCACGTCAGGAGAAATGAGAGAAGTAGTTAATGTAGTGCGTGCGTGTGTGTGTGTGTGTGTGTGCGCGCGCGCGTGTGTGTTGCTGAAGGTTTTCGTGGGTGTGATTTTACTGAGCCAGTGACTGGTGGCATCTTGTTTGAGATTTTGTTGGTCAATTGTTCATAAAAATGACACTTTTCACAATTTCTTCCTTAAGCTGAATGTACTCAATAACCAAGACAGTGTTTGGTGTCTGAAGACTCGTTCTTTAGTTTTGCACTGGAGCTAATAGGCTAATGTATCTGACAAGTATTGGAAGCCTCTGGGTGACCTAGACATCTGGACTTGTGTCGGACTCGTCACTAAAATGAATTCTGTTAGTACAGAAGAATGTTTCAGATGTCAGACATGTCTTAGTTGACTACATTTGGATTAAGGGAGATTTTTTTGTTATATTTGTAGAACCATTCCCATTATCATTTTAACCTTAAGCAGTTGCTTTACTCTTTATTTATATTTGCTTTTAGTTAAGACCGGGGATGTGCACGGCTACTCACATACTTAACCATTCAAAGTGCCAGTGTTCAAATACTGAAATCACTTGAGTGTTAATTCGGGCAAGAACATGTCAACACAGTCACAACATGCATATTGTGATATATTGCAATGCTTGTCGATATATGTAGGATTTATGATATATTTGAATACTGAAACAAGGTGATATTTTAAGCCTAAATTATGGAAAACTGCCAGTGTTGCACGCTTTTTTATGTTGGAGTGGAAGAATCTAATGGCTGAAGATAGATTACAACACTGCCATCTACCCCTAGTACAACAAAGAAATATTACAGAACTAAAATTCATTGACGCACAACAGAACTACAAAACGTGACTATTGCTCATATTTACATGGTAGGATGTATACTATTGGGACACCTGCTTATATATTGTCCCTCCTGAAATCAAGGGTTTTGAAAAAGACAAACTCATCAACTCAAAAGTACTGAATGCAGCACTATTGTTCCATAACTCTGCTGGGGGGCTTTATACCCCTCTAATCCACATATTGTACATTGTTGGGTTAACCAGATCTCTGTTCATAACCTCTTGCTGATAACAGAATATGAAAATGATCCCCAGTGCACATCCCTAGTTAATCCAACTCAGCTGTGTCAAATGTTCATAGAATCATATTGTTTGACACTGAGAATGTTTTGTCTGTTGTGTTTGTTTCTCAGGATAAAACGCAGCAGACTGTATTTAAACTGGGTTTCTGTTGAGGGTCTATTATTTCCGTTTTCATTGTTTTCCATGTAAAGTTAGTTTGGCTATTTAACCTTATTGGACTGGTTGATTCTTGGCTGTAGACATGATGTGAAATCATTTTCAGTCTAGACCACGAGTGCCTATTGATTTCTAAACTGGATGAATTTGCAGATTGTGATTTTAAGTGTTAAACTCCCATTATATCATTTTAAGGTACGTTGGTGTCCTTTACTACCGTACTTATTCTTGGTACAGTTGACTGGTCCGATTCTTAGTGTAATATTTGACACTGATGTGTGTATGTTTGCACATGGAGTTTGTAGCTGATCTTGCTGTAAGGATGTTTTCTCGTACGAAGTTCTGATTCCTAGTTTGTTGGAGTGAAGACTAATGAACTATATGATTCTGTATCACGATATCTATAACATCCATTCCAAATGGTGCTACGTCATTCATTTGTGTTCAGTTGGATTCTCATGTCCCTCCACATTACAACGTCCATGATTGTGGATGCTCCTCTTTGGCAGGTACCAGAGTTAACTTACCCAGGTTCTTTAGGTGGGTGTTATGGCCCACTGTCGAAGTCAGTCATGGAAGCACATTGGAATGGTTATTCGTTCCCACTGGCCTTTAGAGGAATATTTGGGATTTGTAACCTAATGGCACTCTGCTGTATCTGTATATGCATATATTTAAATATACTATATAATGTATTAGTTCATCTAAAAAATGAATATTGTGAAAGTTCATTTGTGCTCATAGTTTAATTTAAAAAAATATATAATCTGTAAACTATAAATTCATTACATTTAAAGTCATTTCAAGCCTTTTTTTGTTTTAATGTTGATCAGTTTGGCTTAAAATCACAAATCCAGATTTTCAAATTATTAGAATATTTTAGAGTTTGAGTAAATTACTATTCAAACAACATTAAACCAATAAAGTCTTGAAATATGTCATTTTATGTGGGATGAATATATAATGACACTTTACCTTTATGATATAATTTGATTTTTTTTCTTCAAAATATTCAAAGTTTCAGAGATGCACTAGTAACATTAAATCTACAGTCACATAATATTCTGTAAATACTTAAATATTAACTTGGAGTTCACTTTTAAATGATATCATTGGGCTTCTGCTGAATAAATGTGCAAGAATGTTCTGCACATTTGAAATGAAACACTGATTTCTTCAAAAGAACTGACTGAAGAAGGATGCCACAAATTATGGGGAACATGCCGTGGAATTCAGCAGCTGCCCTTTGACTTCTCTTATAAGTGAGTTGTAGACATCAACATGATTTCTGTCCTGAAACGTGTCCGTCTGTACAGATGCAGCAGAAGGAGATGAGGTTAAAAATCCTTTTGAATCTAAATGTCTTAATGGTTTTCTCAGATTGATGTACCTTTGAGCTGCTATTGTGGAAAGTACCATTTCATCAGGCAAATGGCATTTTTTTTACAGATATTCTGATGTGAATCCATCATGTTGGTTGCTAAAGTCAGTAAATCACCATCATGACATCCATTACAGAAACAATACTTTATCTTCTGGCTCCTTGTTGCTAACTATTAATTAGAATATTTATTTTCATTGAGTTTTCTTTTGCTTTGGTTTGTGAACGTCTTCAGTTGTACATTTTATATAATTGATAATGGTGCAGAATTTACCCAGTGGTTTAATAATCTTTTCTTTCTTTAAACTGTGTTCTAGAAAATAATATTGATACATGATGATTGGTCGCAGACATTGGCCAAAAGTGGAAAAAAAGATAATCAGACCCATATTGAAATGATGGTTTATTATTAGGTGTATTTTTTTGCATGTACAGTGCAGAACTTTCCTTATTCTAAACTCACTACTGGCCACTCTGAGACTCCCTGTAGTGGCTGCTGATGTAACTGAGCCCTTCCAAATTCACAGCTTTGAAAAAGGTGTCATATGTTGGAAAATTTGTCAATCATGGTAAAATAGACCTTTTGCCATGTAATACAGGAAAATGTCTAAGTTCAAGCATGTTTATTCTTTAAGTACAGGTTCTAAAAATAGTGTGCAGATATTATTTCATGGTTTGGGTTCATGTAACTGTACGAGGTGAGTGCTCAAAATGAGTCCAAAGCTGATCTAACGCACTATTTTCCCAGGTTGAGTGAGCTGTGCCTTGCTGAAACGTGATGCTACATTGTAGCTACTTGGCGTCCTTAGAACAATCTTCAACCACAGACAGTGTCTCTTTCTTGGACAAGTGAAGTGACTAGTGAACTGGTGAGATTTGCGTTCACTGGCTGGGAAACTGTTTTGTAAACTACTTTGCTGATTGCCTAAGGTGTTAGGGGAAGGTGCTCTACTATAAATTATACTGTAGGAAAGATGCTGTTTAAAGGGATTGAAACTGTTCTGAATGTGCATCTTTGATCTATAAGACCATATAAAATGCACACTTTTATTCAATATAGCTTAATTTATTTATTTAAAAACTGCCCTGAAATCACACTTCTTTTTCCTGCAACCTGTAATGTCAATGAAATGGTGTAAAGATTTTCTGTGAATTAAGTAGAGCCCTAACCATCATCTAACATTAACTTTGCATTAGATTATTTACATTAAAAGTGTTAAAATGATCAGTGTATCAGTGTCATTCTGAATTGGTCGTTTATCAGTTATCAGACCTGAAAATTCCATATCGATGCATCACTACAAAAAAAGATTTAGGATGGAGATTGATGATGCTGGTGGACATTTCTAGGTAACATTAATGTTTGGGTGTACTATTCTAATGCTGTCCTTTATTTGACTTTTGTTGTTTTTCTTTGTGCAATAATGGTCATCCCTTCAGTTTGGACAACTGCTGTGTTAGTATACTAGACCACATTATCAGATGTTTTAGTAAAAACAGGAGGATAAACCACCAGCATAGAGTAATGAAGGAGACTAATAATGGTTATAATTTGTGTATAGGAACAGTCTCAGCATACTTAATAAATGTGAATTGTACACAGTTTTAAACACAATATAAATTATAAGCAGGAAAAGTCTTCTGGAGGTGGACAAGTGTTTTTTTTATTATTTCTCCATTCACTCATCTGTAAATACAAACTCGCAAATCCAAAAGCAGTATGAACCTTTGTCTCACATACAGTACTGTGAACAAGTCTTCAGCAAAAAATCTGAAACTTTATCTCAGCAGTATGTTTTTGCTAAAGTACTGTTTTAACATAACACTACAATTCAGTGGTCCAGTTGTTTCTGTAAAAATATCACTAAAGCTTCTCTCCACTCATCAAACCTGATCCAGATGTTAATGAAGATTAGTTGATATGGTTTAGTGCACATGGCACTATGAATGACTGCCTAGAAAAAGAGCTATGTTTTTCCTCAGATTGCTTTAGACTTTTGCACAGTGCTGTATGATCTCTAAGAAGACTTTTATTTTGTAAATGATCACCTTTCTTTCACAATGTAGATTGCTATGCAAATGAGAAGAAAAAAATGGTTTTAACGTGGAAGTTGAGAGCACAGTACCACAATGGCATCCCACTTCTGTTACCAATCACCTGCAGTCCGCAGTTCACTACACTGTTCACTGCAGTACATTCATAAAATGACTTTTGTAATGTCTGATTTTTTTCTCTGCATATGTTGTGTGTAAGAGAGAGATACTGTGCTGCTCTCCAGGACAGATGCCCAGTCTTGCTCAGTGTGTGAATGTGTCCGGAAGTCTTTTATTTCATTTGGAAGACTGTGAACACCGTGGGCATGAAGGATGAGGACATGCAATCTTATCTAATGTTTTCTGTTTCTACTCTTTTTTTAAAAAAAGGATGTATTAATTATATGTTAGGCAAATTAAATTAATTTGAATACTGGACAAAACTGGCTTGTGGTCTTCACTTTAAGTTCATGTTCATGAGAGAAAACGTTTTAACTATTCAGAATAAAAAACAGGTTTCTTGCTGTTTGCACAATTTATTTTGCATTCCAATTTTTTAGTTTTTACTTGTTTATTTTTTGCTTACCAACTCAATACTCACCTAAAGAGCTCTGTCTTTTTTAATACATCACCAGAACTAGTACACCTGCGTAGACTTTTAGTGCTTCATAGCCTCACAGATGCAGTTCTATACTAAAGAAGAATCATTTGAACTTTAAACACAGCTGATTGCCTGTATCTGACTTAAGTGGAGATGTGTGCTCTGTTAATATTGATATCGGCTTCGCTCACTGCTAGAAGTTGAATGGTCTTTCTGGGTGATTGCTCCCCGTTTAGCAGTAGTTATAGCTAGTGGTGGCAGGGTTACAAGGCAAATTGTTCATCCCAATATCAGCCAAAAACTCCACCCCTTAAGATTTGAAATCAAAATCAAGTGTCCAAAGAGATTTTAATAAAAATCTTTTTTTTTTATCTGTCAGCTCTGAGTGTTCTGAAGAATCAAATCTTATAGTCATATCCAGCTTTCTAGGATGGATTTAAGCAATCTGATCAGAATATTATGACCACCCCACCTATGAACTAGGCCCAGGACGTCTGATGCCACCTGACAGGGTTTGCTGCATGTATAAATAAGCGAGCACACCAGTCCGTTGTACCAGAGTATAAAGCAATCAGTCAAATCATGTTTTTTGCCCATGACTGTGTCCAAAATGTCATGGTATCAGGGTACCTGGTGAAAAGTTGTGGCATTTCAGAAACTGCTCTCTTTCTGGGATGTTCTAGAGCCACCATGTGAAGGTGAATGAAAAAATGACTTCTTGTACACTGTCTACTGATTATTGTAACAGTGGTGCCCCACAGGCCATTGATGCCAGAAGATAACAGAGCAAGCAATGCATCACAGTGTACAAGTACTTTGGATACCTTCCATCACCTAATACAGTCCATGCCACGATATCTCAGATAGTCATCAAGCAAGGCTCTTAGGTATGTAGGTGGTCATAAGATTCTGATATCATGTATTTATTTGTTTTCAAAGTCTTGTTTCAAATGTAAAGTTATATCACAATAATATGTCAATTACTGTTAAATAGCACATCTCTGGCTTCTGTCTGAGAGGCGCTGGGAGGTTTGAGATGGTTTGTATGTGCACAGTGCACATGGAAAGCTCCGGTGCACCCTGTAACTTTTACAAAGTGCTGAATTACCATAAATGTGTTCACGGTGCCTAAAATAAGTCAAACGGATAATACCTGAGGACTGTGTGATTCACACTTTGCTATTTTAACAACAGGTCTCATTTTGAATTGTTACCTGTGAAAATCTCACCTTTAACCACTGTGTTCCTGAAGAAAAGGCACTCTATCACACTTCTCTGAAACTCTCCTACTCCCACTGCCCACACTGGTTTTACCATCTAACCCCAAAGCTTTGCGTCTTTTCAGTAATGCAAATCACTGTATTTACAAATACTTTCTTGAAGACACAACACAACTGGGGGAAATTTGCTGAATGAGTAAACAGTTTGGTTGGTTGAGTTGGTTTGCTCTCGTTGTTTTCAGGGTTGGGTGGCAGTCTTGGCACCAAACCCTCCAGGCCTGGGACTGTCCATCAGAAAGGTTGAGCTATTTTTTAAAGCTCACAATAAGTCATACTGTGTCCTACATCACATCCACTAATCTGTGAGACCTTCATTAACATCTGGATGAGGTTAGAAAGAAACATCTCTCCACTTACCAGCTTTGATTGTGTCCTGTAGGGCTGGTCTTGTTTCAAAGTCATAGTTCCAGGTTGCATTGGACTTTGCCAGCAAAACAAGACCAGCTCTACAGGATAAAATATGAAACCTTGAAAGTGAAGCTGAGAAGATGGGCCTCCAGATTAATGACAAGAATAAAAGTCATGAAGGTCTCTATATCTCCACAGCAAGGCTTGGGACTCTCCATGCTGGAGTCCATGGCATCCATTTGACACTACAAACTCACTAACTGGACATGGATTTTTTCAATGAAACAAGACCAGCCCTGTAGGACAACATACATCAAAGCTGGGAATGGAAGGGATCCAGATTAATGATAAGACAAGAGTCATGAAGGTCTCCTAATCTCCATATCGCAGCGAGGCTTGGGGCTGTCCATGGTGGAATCTATGGCATCCATTGGACACTACAAACCTGCCTACTGGACCTGAGCTTTGCCAAAGAAACAAGACCAGCCCTACAGGACACAACATCAAAGCTTGAAAGTGTAGATGGGAAGGTAATCCTTCAGATAAGAAAACAAAAGAAATGTAGCTTTTCCTACCTCGAAAACATCATTGTCAGAAAGAAGAAGAAAAAGTGAATGACACCATCTTTGTGGGAAGTACCATCACAGACAATGGCTGGAAAAATAAGCCGAGGATTGGTCAAGCTGGGATTTTCTAACGTATGCACCAAATCTGATCAGCAACATCCCGTCCATTGACTGCACTGTTTGGTGTGGAGTGATGCATCGTAGAGATGTATCACTTTTCTTGTGATGTAATATGGCCAGAGATTGATGTCCAAACTGAAGGCAGCACATTTTATAAGAACGCTTCAGTCAGAAGTCAGATTTACACATTTTTTCCCCAATTTTTCCAGATGTAGATGATCAGTCAACCTGTTTGAAATTTTTAGTACTTCTTGAGTTTAGAACTGGAGCTACGGCAATTACTGAAACTCAGTAGTCACCTAAATAGCCCGGTTGATTCTGACAAAAAATAGCACCAAAACTTCCCTTTCCCTTTCCCTTTCCCTTTCTCAAACCTCATCCAGAAGTGAATGAAAGTCTCACAAACTATTAGATGTGCTTTCAGGCATGGTATAACTTACTGTGAGCTTAAAAAGAACAAAAACTCAACATTTGAGGTTTAATTAATTTTTAAAGATCACAATGAGCCACACTGTGTCTTAAACCCCATCCACTAGTCTGTGAGACCTGGATGAGTTTTGAGCAATCTGAGAGACATTTGAGAAATCCCTGAGCTATTAAGGTGGCTTTTGAGTTCTAGTGTTCAATCAACAGTTTTTAACTAAAGAAGCTAAATTTGGACTCCAAACAAGTCTCGACTGATCAAGTACATGTGAGGTCAAATGAAAAAATCTGATGCTTAATCTAAAATGATGAGTTGAGTTAAACAGAAACAATCTTGACGCAGATTGGATCCCCCTGCCCTCAATTATTCAGACCAAATATTGGTGATTCAGTGTTTCTACCAGGCCTCCGTGTTTCAGGTTGTTTTGTTATGAGTTCCTGTGCATTGTGGGAGAGGAGGGATTCCCACCTTCTGCAGCTTCACTTCCTACCTTACTGACAGTGCTGTGTGTAGGTGTTCAAATATGATAGACCTAGAAATGATAGACCACACACTTCTGTTGAAAGTTTCCACAGGATGGAAGATATTGAAACGCAGGGTGGGCTTCTACAGACGTGTATAGGAACAGATGGCTTTTCTTTATGTGTCAGGTGACCTTTGTGCCTCTTTTCTGTACTTGTTTTACCATAAAGAACCATCTTTCAGTGAAAAAGGATGAAGAGCATGAGATATGATGTGGTCAGTGCTGGCGCCTTTCTATAGCTCATATGGGGAACAGTGCAGTGTGGCCATTTAGATAATGTAATCATTCATATTCAGATGAACATCAAGATGGATGAATACAATCAGATGAATCATGGAAAAGACATTAAGAAGACTGAAGAGGGCCCAGAGTGGCTCAGCAGGCTAAGACGCTGACACCATGACCAGAGGATCGCGAGTTTGAATCCCGGTCATGCTGTTTGCCATCAACAGCTGTGGCCCACAGAGAGCAAAAATTGGCCGTGCTCTGGGCAGGTAGAAGGCACTCTCTCCCTGTTACTCTCACACTGCAGTGTCCGCTGGCTAAGGCGTGATTGGTTCATTTGGAGCTGGGAATCCTGCGCTTTCCTCCAAGCACATTAGGCTCCCTAGTGACGGTGTGTCAGCAGTAGTTTGAAAAGAGGCGGTGGCTGCATCACATGCACCAGAGGAGGCGTGTGCTTGTTTTCAATCTCCTAGAGTAGGTATGCGCATATCCACGCGATCGCCTACCTTGAATTCTTCCAAAGCCGCGATACTACCTGAGCATTGGGATGCAGTGCATTGCATGTTTTGTGTTTCTTGTCATTGTTTTGTGTGTTGTTTTTTCTGCATCCACAAATAATTGTGATGTAGTTCACATCTGCACCTTCAAGACGAACTGAAAATTTTTCGGATGATGCAGCACAAAGTAGTCAGTTTTTGAAGTTAAAATTTTAGTCACAGAAACACGTCTGCAGTTTCTTAAGGTAAGTTAGGAGAAGCAAAATTCTTTAATGAGTTGATTTTATATGATCTTATTTCTATTTCTGCCAAGTTTCATTCAGTTTTATGGATTATCAGTCCTGTTTTTGTGTTTGCAAGATGATGAGTCATGACCTGAGGCCTGGGCAACATCTTGAAATTAAGTTCCAACTCAAGTGCAAAGGAATGTAATATGCTCGTTATGTATTTTTATTGAATATGAATTATTTTGATTAATTAAGTACATTTTATTTTAAATATGAAATAAATGTTTGTCTTCTTCATGTTTTTACAAGCTTTCCATTCATACCAAATGTATTAAGATAGGACAAGAAATAAGAAAGTTTGTTTTCGGGTCACAGATTTTCTGTTGTTTTAATGGTTATTATTGACAGAAATTGCAAGTAAGATTTCCATTTTTTAAATTTTGTAACTTTCTTATTTTTGATCACAGAATAATAATCTTTATGGAGGGGATGGGCTAATTGGCTACTACTACATTGCAAAGGGACAAATTGGCAAAAAATTATATTAAAAAAGACTGAAGTTCTAGATAAACACTATCCATATGGTTACCAGCAGTTGACTAGATCAGTGATTCTCAACTGGTGTGCAGGTCGCGGAAACGTTCTGGGTGGGTCGCGGACAGATTGTAAAAAATAAATACATAAATACAACCATTAAAAAAGAATCAATGCTTATCTGATTTTGTCCTCGTCTTTTAAATTGAAAAAGAGACACAGAGAGGCAGGCAGCAGTCGAGCGCACAGCATTCTCGTTACCATGGTAACCACTATTTGCTGGTTATCAGTGTTGCCAAGTCCGTTTATTATACACGAGTTTGGGCTTGTTTTTTCTAAAGTCGCTTGCAAATCTCGTGAGTGGTGGGTTGCATTTTTTTTAGCTTGTTTTTGAACGTGAATTTGCTTATTTGGGCTTGACTTTGTTTCCAAAGTGAAACTCTTTGATTATCTCCCAGCCCCAAAACACAATGACACAAAACTAAGAAATGAGCTAATATCCACCGAAATAGCTTGCCAATGTTTATATTAAAAGTGTTTAGCATAATTTTGGTGTTGTTTATGTATGATGTCCAGTATTGGGAACGTTACTTTAAAAAAGTAATTAGTTATAGTTACTCACTACTTGTTCAAAAAAGTAACTTAGTTAGTAACTGAATTACTCTATAATAAAAGTAACTCGTTACCAGGGAAAGTAACTATTTGCATTACAGTTTAAAAAAGTTATTTGTCAAAGAATAAGGATTTTTTGAAAAAGCAATTTTCACAGTCAGTTGAAATGAGTAGCTTTTAATATTTATTGCACATCAACAGAGCAGTGCAGGATAAAATCCTTTAAAATACCAAATCTTTGTTTAAAAAAAAAAAAAAAAAA
>BRDA01060653.1:0-14763 GCA_036984385.1 Crenuchus spilurus
TTCCTTTCTCTTGCTTTCTCCAAGATGATCCGGAGGTTTGTGATCTGATCCCGACTGGTTATGCTCTGTTATGTTAATGTGCAAGACCACACACACTGGTGCCACCATTCAATGTAGAATCAGCCCTAATTTTAGTGTTCAATGGAAACTGTAATATAGCAGGCGGATGACTTTATGGTTTCAATAATGAGTGTACAATATACTATAAACAACCTCAATAAACAATATTAATAATTAGAATAGGAGATATTAGCCCATAAACAACCTCAATAAACACTATTAATCACTAGAATAGGATATATTAGTCCATAAACAATCTCAATAAACATTATTAATCAATAGAATAGGAGATATTAGTCTATAAACATCCTCAATAAACACTATTAATCACTAGAATAGGAGATATTAGTCCATAAACAACCTCAATAAACACTATTAATCAATAGAATAGGAAATATTAGTCCATCAACAACCTCAATAAACACTTTTAATCACTAGAATAGGAGATATTAGTCCATAAACAACCTTAATAAACACTATTAATCACTAGAATAGGAGATAATAGTATATTAACAACCTCAATAAACATTATTAATCACTAGAATAGGAGATATTAGTCCATAAACAACCTCAATAATCACTATTAATCAATAGAATAGGAGATATTAGTCCATAAACAATCTTAATAAACACTATTAATCACTAGAATAGGAGATATTAGTCCATAAACAACCTCAATAAACACTATTAATCACTAGAATAGGAGATATTAGTCCATAAACAATTATATATTAGGAAATAAAATATTAGGAATGAATGAATGAATGAATGAATGAATATTCCACTTATATAGTGCCTTTGTCAAACCCAAGCTTACTTTACAATTAACAGACTTAGAATTCAACCACACACACTGGAGAGAAGCGATAGCCAATTGCGCACAGTGTCACAGTGACCGTCCACCTGAAGGACTGCATTGAGCACTATGGGGGATTACCCAGGACAGAGTGCCAACCATATCTGGACTTACACAGATGCACACACAGACATAAACATTAATTCACAGACACGGGGACAACATGGAAACCCAAATGGGGACTTGAAGAACTCAGCACTGAGAGGCAAACATGCTAACTACCAAACCACCATGCCACCCCAAGCTGTAAGTCCAGTAATATGATGTACCGTTTTAATCATTTCATTCTTATTGTTTGACAGACAGCATACACACAGTGGTTATACTTATACCAGACGTTTTGCTCACTACCCTGTACTCCAAACAAGTTACTAGCTTGTATAAAACAATGACAATTCTCTTCCAAGTCTTCCAAGTCACTCCATCTGCACTCAGTTGTGCTGTTTATTCTTAGATGTTTATTGCACATCTACATCTTGTATAAAGGTAGCCCGTTTCTTAAACAGTGTATAGGAAAAGATGCTTTTTATTGCAGAGGACAAACTCAAATAAATTAGTTTACAGCTTGCCTGGCATCTCTGAACTGCAAACAACCCAGATATAAAAAGATTTGTACAGACTCTAAAGATGATGCTGCTAAAAGCTCAAATCTCTGTGTGGTAGCTACATGATATGAAATGTCACATAACTGCAGTGGATAGAAACAAGTCTCTTGTGCAAAACATTTGTGAAATGCTTGAATTGAAACCTGGCTATAGTGGTATAGTGCTGAGGCACAACAGCAGTGTTTAATCTACTCTTCTCCTTCATTAATGCTGTTCTGAGATTGCTGTAGGAACAACCCTGTTATGTTTTATTGTTGTTTTTAATTTTTTTGAAATTTTGACGTGGACCAATAGAAATGATTAAAAGTGACCTTCCATTAAAAGTCATATTTCCTGTTACCATTTGGGAGATACAAGGTTTTGTTCTAAGAGCAACAACATGAATAGGAATATTCATACTTCAGTTGCCTTTCAGTGTTACTGGAACAAATCAAAAAGTAATTGCCTCCAGGTTAATAACGATACCCTCAGCACACAACATGTTGACCAATAATCATGTTTTGCACAACTTACTAATGACATTAGAGCTGGGAGGCAGCAGTGCTGTAGAGAGATGCTGATTGGTGCTGATTTGCATTTGCATACTTAATGATAATTAAATTGTGTGATGCACAAAATGTACATTTTCTACAATACACACTGTCATAGTGTCACATTGTGATGCCAGGATATCACAGTGCTTTGTTGTACCTCTAATCATTTCCATTGTTCCATAGTTCTGAATGCATTGCATGCTTGATCAGACTATTATAGCGCATCCAACAATAAAGACAGCATGCGGCTTCTTTTATACAGTGATAGACAACACTACAGCACACACAGCTCCAGTTCCACACATGATAATCCATTTTACTATGAAAAACACGTACAGTATATACACAAACACCTCTTCTGGAGCAGATATTCAGTCTCTGAGTTAGTGGAAACAAACACAGCCATTGACTGGATCAACAACATACATATGACAGGGTTAATGGTTAATTTTTTTCACAAGCAGCAAAGAATAAGTGCACAACCAAAACACAGAGCCAAAGCTCTAGTTAACTCTATAAATGATCTTGCATCATTATGACCACCTCTGGTTTAGAATGTACTCAGCCCGAGAAGTCAGAGATGCAACATCAAACAATCAATCAATCAAAATGTATTTATATAGCTCTTTGTCACAAAGCAGCTTTACATAATTAACATCAGACAATTTGAATCAAAACAAAAACCTGATGCGAGCAAGCCAAAGGTGACGGTGGCAAGGGAAAACTCCCTCAATGCTGGAGGAAGAAACCTTGCTAGGAACCAAGACTCACAAAGGGGATCCATCCTCCTCTGATCAGACTACTGATATAAATTTACATCATCAGTTAAGTCTGACATTGTGCTATAGTGTAAAACAATAATGATACTAATAATAGTGATAATTACATCCATTTGGAGTTAAATTAAAAGTGCATGAGCCTGGAAGCATCAGTTGGATTGTTGCTAGCAGGAGTCCATTTCTACTTGAGTGTAATTGATGGTGGCGGGTAATGATGAGGGTTTGAGATTGGCAGAGGTACATATTGGTGAACGCTGATTACCAGCAGTAGATGTAGGTCTGGTATGGACCACAGGAGAATCCACCTCAGGAGCAGAAAGAAATGGCAGCAGTAGGTGTAGCTGTCCTGGTGGTCTGACTGGGTTTGATGCTTGTATAAATAAGTGAGCACACCAGTCAACTGCATCAGAGTATAAAACCATCATCATGGGAAAAAGATGTGATTTGACTGTCCAGAAGGGCATGATAATAGGGTACCGGGTGAAGCATGGTGGTGGTAGCACCTGAGAAACCACTAACATGAGAACAGGGTTGTAAGGAGCCAGCTTGAATCGTACTTGCCAGCTAGGCTTCCCTCAGCCATGGGAGCCACCGGCCCCTAATCATAGCCAAAGTGAACATCCATGCTGTGTTCCCTATTTAAGAACGATCAAACAATCACGGCTCAGTCTTTGTCTGACAAATGAGGGTAAACCTCCCAGCTGGTAATTTCAGATTAGTCGATAGAGGGTTACTCGTTATGGATGCCTCTCTAATCTCAGGTCTCCTCAGGGGTTAAAAACTCCCCTCTTTGTTTCTCAAGGAGCCTGTTCATTCTCTTTCTCAGGTCTCACTTTGTTTTTGTACTTATTTGGGTTTATGCTCCGAGGGCACTGCTGTCGGCAGTCTGTGTTTTTCACACCCTTCTCAGGCTTTTGGCCGATTTTTGTTTCACACCCATTTTCAGCCGGCAGCAATAACTTTTTAGTTTTCATTTCTTTTTGAAGCTTTGCTCTGCGCTTGGGTCCACTTGTAACGGTCCCGTGAAAAGGGTACTGGGTGAAACATGGTGGTGGCAGCACCTTAGAAGCACCAAACATGATAATAGGGTACCGGGTGAAGGGTGAAAGAAACTCAGAAACCTCCAACATTGCGGGACATTTTAGATCCACCAAAATAAATGAGAATTGGCTTCTTGTACACTGAGCATAACCATGATGTCCCATGGGCCATTGATACCAGAGGGGAACAACGTGCCACAGTGACCAGTTAACCTCTATTATGGGCACAGGGGATCAATACTGAGTGAACACTGTTACATAAAATTATTTAAAAATAAAAGCTTCTTATTAAAATAACATTAACCAGAACAAGGAACTGGCTAGTACATGAATACATTTACCTTCCTCATGTAATTCATGTAAAAAAAACTGGAAGAAAAACATGAATCTCTTTTGAACTGCCGATTGTGTTGTTTGAGTAAAAATCTGCATACTCCAATTTTGGCTACGCCTCCCTACTTTTAAGTAAATAAGGGCAACCAGTCCATAGTTGGAGCACTTGTAGAGAGTGTTTGCAGCTGACATTGATCCATCGGTGGGATTCTACCTTGCAAAAGCTGCCCTGTCTACTCTTTAAAGTGAGAGCTACCGTACTTTGATCAGACCTATCAGTGTTTTATATCAAAAGCAAGATTGTTGCTCCTTCCTCTACGCAAGTCAGTACAGGTTTATTTTTATCCAAAATTACCACTAAATCACTCACAGTTGCATTGCTTACCGCAGGCAAATGAGCAGCAATGAAGGACTGAAAAAAAATCCAGTTTAGCTGGAACACTTCCTTCAACACATAGATTCATTTAACCCCTTAAACTCCCACATCTGTTACATCCTAAAAATATAGGCATACATTGCTGAGATGTACGATACTGTCGCTCAAAATTTCCTGATGTGTACCACGGCATCTTTATGCAACCGAGGTAGTATCACACACATTTCGTTTCAGTGAAGTACTATAACACAGTACTGTATAAAAATACTGCAATATTAATAATGTGTCTGTGTTGTAAATTTTGTGTAAACCTACCTGTGTTTTTAATCTAACATTAATGTGCCACCAACTCTTGCTTCTGAATTCTGTTTACGTGGAAACATCCTGGTATCCAGTGCTAACATAATCTAGTAATACTGATGATAATCTAGTTGTATTAATATAACTAGTTGTATTACCATTTTATTAACACCGTAGTACCAGGAAACCCTTTACCAGGAAACCCTTTACGAGTTACTCGATTACAAAAAATTATCGAGTAATTTTCTGTGCCTCGAGTAATTGTTTATTTAATTTTAAAACTCAGCGAACGGTATTTCGCACGGACGACTTTTAATGTGGCACACCACGCTTACGTCACCCACGCACAGGAAGGAGGAGGCACGGAGATTTTTAGTTGAGAAGCGGGAATATGGAAGCGACAAGGGAAAAGAGCGACAACGTGCCAGAAGAAAACGACAATAGGAAAATAACGCAGCGCGCTATCCAACACTGGCAGAACTGGCAAAGTCTCTGCTGTGTATTTCAGCTACATCCACGCCATCAGAGCGCCTGTTTTCAGCAGCAGGAAACATTGCATCAAAGCGCAGGGCAAGCCTCAGTTCTGAGCATGTTGACATGCTCGCTTTCCTCCATTGTTATATGTTGTATTGATATTGTTTGTAAGAATAATGTTCAGTATATGTTGGCTTTGTAAAAAAGAAAATATTTCTTTCAACATGTAGAAAACCTAGAAGTGGATTTTGTTATACCTCAGACTTGAAATTGTTTATTATTCTTAATTTATGTTTGCTTTTTACCTTTAAATCAATGTGATTTTATTTTATTTCAATTTTTTTGCACTTTAAAAAAAGCAAGAGTTTTGTCACACAGACTTGAAATTCAAAGTTGAATATATAAAAAGGCAATGTTTACTGTATTGTGCCTTAATTTATGTTTGCTTTTTACCTTTAATGTAATTTTTACCTCTAAAAATGTATTTCTCTTCTGTTTTTGGATTTTTGAAAAAAGCAAGAGTTTTAAACTTGAACCTGAAATGGAGGCTGTTATTGTATTTTAAGCAATAAAATGTTTAATTAAAAAGCTTTAAAGTAAATTTTTGTGTATTTATATTACTTTTAAAATAAGCTTAAGTAGTTATTGCAGAACCTGATGTAGTTATTGCAGAACCTGATTTCTTTCATTTATTTTTTTCCGATTACTCGATTAGTCGCAAGAATAATCGATAGAATAATCGATTACTAAAATAATCGTTAGCTGTAGCCCTATTACTAACAAGATAAAATGTTACCCCTTGTCAGCACCCAGGACACGCCCCTCATCAGCAAACCTCTGGTCATTTCACCCGGATCGCAAAGCCCTGTACACTAAGCACTTCCTCGACCAGTCACTATCCCCTGAACTGTAGAAGCCACATGACCAGCCAAGCACCCACACCTGCAACCAGTACCTCCCAATGATAGTTCACCTCCGTTGTAACCTTGCCAGCCCAGAACCCTCTCTCCCTGTACTGACTGTAATGCTACCCAATCCTCTCCTTTAACAGTGCCCATCATGGCGAGTGTGCCACTTCCTCTGTTTGAGTCGTTACAGTAGTCTCTGGTTCATTTATTTGTCCTTTCGCTATTTCAGTCTGATAATAATAAACAGCATATAGATCGTACTTACTTATCTGAGTCTCCCTCGTTACACAACTTCAGTTTTTTAAAGGCTTGTTCTCTTTTTAAATTGGGAGCTCTGGAAAAGTGGGTTAAAATTGAGAGCACTATATTTAGCATAAATAGACATTTAGTTCTCAGGTAATTTGACTGGACAAAAGATATTCTCACTGAAACTGTTACCTCTACATGTGTCACTCTGCTTGGACTATAAAGTATTTGTGTTGGCAGTGTTGTGTTAAAAAATAAACAAACAAATCATAGTTTGATGTTGCTTTTTATTATTAACCAATAAATTGTGCTTGTCCAACTGTTGTGAAAAAGCAATATCACAATCAAGGTCATACTGTTGAATATCTGCAGTATCACTGAACCACAGCGATTCACAATCAGCATAACAGAACAACCTTGAGTGTGATATTACTTAATTATATTTTCTGTCCAAAATGCATTTTCTGAATACAGTATCAGTCAAACGTATGGACATTCAGTGTTTTTCTTTTTCTACTACATTGAAAATTAATACTGAAGTCATCCAGACTATGAAGGAACACATAATGAATCATGTAGTAAACTTAAAAGTGTTAAACAAACCAAAACATGTTTTAGATTTTACTTCAAAGTAGACACACAACTGATGTCTCAAACACATTCAGAGGCAATAAATGCAAGTCATGAACTCTTGACAAGGCACAGCTGTTAACTGAAAGCCATTCCAATTGACTACCTCATAAAGCTGACTGAGAAAATGCCAAGAAAGTTGCATCTAAGCAAGAGATGCCTACTGTGAAGAATGTAAAATATAAACATATTCTGGTTTGTTTAACACTTGTTTGTTTACTAAATAATTACATATGTGTTTATTCGTAGTTTGGATGACTTTAGTATTAATCTACAATGCAGAACATTTTTAAATAATGAAAAACCACTGAATTTACAGAAAGTGTGTCCAAACTTTTGACTGGTACTGTATGTAATGCTGATAATGGCAAAATGGTAAAAACAGATGCAAAAAATGCTGACATGAGGTAGCTTTTAAAGGCTTTGGATGTCTACTTCCTACAAATACCTGAGTTCTGTTTATGTAGAATTTAGACTTTGACATTAAATCACCCTGAAAGACATCTTACAAATGTTTTAAAAGTCTTAAGATCTGTGAGTGTATGCTTGATGAATACAGGTCTGGCATTTAAATGGTTAAAAAATGTTCTTTGCATCTTTTTCATGGTTTTATTTTTTTTCACTTTCTGTCCTTCAGGGGAGGCCAACTGGTTTGTAAAAAAAATCATTTATCAAAAGAAGATGCTAGAAAAATGCCAGCGGGAGTAACAACATTTGCCTAATCTGGACCAGGAGACCCTGTAACAGAGGAATCCTGCGCAGATGAGGATCCATTCCAATGCAAATGTATAGAGAAGTACAGCACCAATGGCACATCGTCCAACAACAGCTCTTCACCAGCATTGTACTAGAGGAAAAGCTTGACTACAGATGTTAATGTAACTAACAATGAACATAACTCAATACCTACAAATACAGTAGGCTGTATTATTTACATAATGCTAACAGCTTGACTCACAATGCCATAAGGCACACTCTCTAGCTCCTTAGTAGCCTTACAGCTTTGTCTATTCTGCAATGGAAACTGGGAAATTTTTGCTTAATTTTTTTATTGTATTTGGTTAAAATTTTACAAAAAGTACTTTATTTTGTATTTTTATGCTGCAGAAATAATGTTTACACTTAATTTAAACTTTCAATATAAAAAAAACAAGTGTTTGTTTCTTTTTTTTATTTTTTTATAAATAACGGGGTTTCATACGTTATCCAAATATAACATTCATGCCGTAATTCAAATATGCAAACTAAGTACAGAAACAACCCATTTACAATTCCCTGTTGTTGTGATGTCACAGAAAAAAATTTGAATATTGTGAAAAAGTTCATTCATGTGTAAAAATTTCATTGAAAAATGGTAAAACTGTAAACAAAAATATTTTATATTTAATACATGTACACTAATATATTTCAAGTATTTTTGTTATACTGTTGATACTGTTAGAAATTAAATATTCTAATAATTTGAGATTCTGAATTTCTGTTTTTCATGATCTAAATGTCATACTGTTCAACAGTAAAACCAAAAATTTAATACATAAAAAATGACACTTAACTTTTTGAATTAAATTAGGAACAATTATCTTTTTCACAATATTCTCATTTTTTGAGATGCATTAGTATTTACATATGCCCATCTGTTCAGTTCTACAGTAGTTTATTCACGAGACAGGGCAACCAATAAGAACAGAGATTACTTACATATCAGTCTTAAAGATACTTTATCTAAAACAGTGAGCCTAAGTCATAAAGGGAGCTTCGGAAATGGTCATGTAAAGAAGAATTAAGTTGTTGGGAAAACCCACACAAACAGCCTCAGAAAAACAGCTAAATATAAACAAAATAATTTAAAATGCAAAAATATAAAAGTATGATTTAGGCCCTTTAAGAAACTTTTTTTTACATATTAAAAAAAAAATAATAATAATAATAATAATAATAAAAATTTATTGTGAGAAAATTAATGAATCATGTGCAGAATGTATTGTTACACCCCGAGTACACACATTTTCAGAATATACAGTACCAGTCAAAACTTTGGACACACCATGTCATTCAATGTTTTTCTTTTTTTTTTTTTATCCTACATTGTAAATGATACTGAAGTCATCCAGACTATGAAGGAACACATAAGTAATCATGTAGCAAACTTAAAAGTGTTAAACAAACAAAAACATGTTTTAAATTTTAGATTATTCAAAGTAGACACACTATTGATGTCTCAAACACATTAAGAGGCAAGAAATGCAAGTCATGAACTCTTGACAAGACACAGCTGTTAACTGAAAGCCATTCCAGGTGACTACCTCATAAAGCTGACTGAGAAAATGCCAAGAAAGCTGGCATCTAAGCAAGAGGTGCCTACTGTGAAGAACGTAAAATATAAACATATTCTGGTTTGTTTACTTGTTTGTTTACTAAATAATTACAGATGTGTTTATTCATAGTTTGGATGACTTTATCTACAATGCAGAACATTTTTAAATCATGAAAAACCATTGAATGTCCACAAGGTGTATCCAAACCTGTGACTGGTATTGTATTTCCCAGCACTATGGATTCAGCATTAAAGACTTTATTATGTACATATTAGAAACCAGTAATCACACTGTTTAGGCCCTCAACACATAGGCACTTGTTTGTACCTTCATCCATCCATCTGAAGAAGGATTATAGTCAATCATATGTTCCATTCACATTGTCTTTGACAAGGTGCGTGCCCTACTGGAATAGCCTGTCCTTTAGATCATTCGATTACACATGTCTTGGTGGCATACCATGCCCAATGCAAATCCAATAAGGCAGAGAGAATTATCACATTAATTTCAAAGCAAGAGTGGGTATCATGGCCTTTATGGTCAGATCTACCTATTGAACGGTGCTCAAAGGACAATGGAGGCATCATTAATATACTAAAGTACTATGATTATAGCAAATGCAATAAAACTAGGGAACATCTAAGGACAACTAGTGCATGCAAGTGCTCGGTCATCTCTCCAATCACTTCTGTATAAAATAGTATAAAAACACACACCAGATCTTATTCCCCATACTATGTCTTTAAAAAAACAACTTAATATTTTATCAGCTGAATACTCGAGCTGTGAGTTTTTCTCACTGTCAGAGTGCTGCCGCAAAGCACTACTTTGACTTTTCAGAAGTCCTCTACAGAGAATTACACACATCTTCTGTTTCATAAAACATGGTTAAATGCAGAAGTGTGTTAAGGGCTCCGAACAACTAGTCTCAAAAACAAGAGCTTCATAAAGGCTCCAAAGTGAGACCAGGATGGAGGGTCAAACTATGAGGTGACCTATATATTGGTATACAAGTATCACAGTTATATCATTTTGTGTCCAATTTGTAGCTTTAACAGTGGTGAACTTTGCTTCTTCTAGCCCAACAGACTCCTCCGCTGGCCACTTTGTACATCCCTATTATGACTGCTGATGGCCAAAATATTTACATCAAATGAACTTAACACATATCCAAAGAAAATGTTGATATTTGTTGTGTAGTTTGTATCTCCCAGAATAAGTTTCCTTTTAAAAGTATTAAAAAGCTCAAAAATGCAAATATTTTTTATTTAATTGTATTAATTGAATTTAATTTTAATTAATTTAAAAATGACAAATATTTGCATTCAAATGAATGCAAATATAAAAAATGAGATGTTATATTCCCTTCTTTAATTATAACATCCCATACATATTTATTTAATTTTTGTATTAAAATATACAAAGTCCATTCAAAACAAATGAGTGAATAACAACTTTGTATCAAAGTTGCTAAAAAGACACTGAAATCTGATAGATGATAATGTCATTTAATGTATCTGGTGATGCACGGTGCCTGTTTAAGTTAAATTATTAGGATGGCATCGGTATCAGACAGTCAGCTGTTAATCATTAGTTACTGTATACGACCCAAAACTAAATTTCATACTGGTGCATGTCTAGTACATATGTCAGCAGTACACAAAGTCTCACATTGTGCTCAGATTTTATATATATATATATATATATATGTATAAGTAGTAGGACTATCAAATATTTAGGTTTCATTTGCTGGGTGAATAGGTAAAATTCCTATGATATACCAGTTACTGCTCAAAAGCATGCATGTGATAGGTTAGCCTGAATATTACCCACCATATTTTATAATAGGCTATTATGACTATTTTCTAGCAAAAACATTTCACTGTTAAAATGCAATTAACAACATTTTAATCTCTGTGTGCTCATGGCTGCATTATTAAAATCAAATGAATTTAAAGCTTTTAATGAATTTAATGCTTTAAACTTATACTCAACAGCATCACATACAGAACAGAGAGCATTTATAAATCCAGATTTCTGCTTGTTTATTTGCAAAGAATAACTTGCACATCTTTTTATTACCCCTCAAATCCATCTGCTTTATCTTTCATACATGATCACATTAAGGATGCACTGAAATGAACATTTGGTTGAATAGTGAACACATTTCCTAATTTCCATAAATAATTATAAAATTAGTAACTAATTTCCCAAAATAAGTCTTGTTTAATAACATGAGTTTAACTGATTATTTTATATTTGTATATAAAACAAAGACAATAATATATGAATATGTACGAAGATGCATGTATGTTACATTATTACTAATATTTAATAAAATGATGAAAATGTCTCAAAATAAATTATTTAAGTCACATGAATGTTTTGTGTGATTAATGTGAGTGTCATTGGCTACAGACACTGAAACAATTTGGATTTCTTCTGGTAATTGTGAGACGACCCCTAATACTGCAGCCACTGGAGCACAAACACAAAGCTAGGCGGCTGTATTCTTGCTTCATCATAACAAGTGCAATTTAGTAAAGGTTGTGCTTATAGTTTCTTGTCTTCTTCCATTTCAGCACCAAACTGTAACTGTGCTGGTGAATCTGTGTTTACTGGCGAGAAAAAGCACAATTCTGAATATCAATAAAGGTAACAGTGTCATTAAAAACATCAGCGTTCACTATAAATTATTTAGTCTTTTCACTTATTCAGCTGAACACAAAAGTGTGTTTTAGCCATTTTCAGGTAAATAATTTTGGTTGCCAAACATTCGGTGCATCACTAGACAAAAAAAAATTTACCTGGACAACATTTGAGCTTATTAACAGGTTTATAAAGCAATGGTCAAGCCCAGATACAATTAAAGTTTGATATTATATCTATCAGCTTATGAACTACATTCCTATAAAAGACATGATGGAAAGGTTAGTTGTATTGTAGTGCTAGAAGTACATAGAGTTAATGTAAACAAATTCAAACAGGAACTTATACAGCTCAGTAAACACTGATTAGAACCTGAATTTCTGCATGTAATGAACTGAAATGGGCGGCAGCTCCAATCCTAAAAAGCCTGGAATCTCTCACCCATCTGAACAATCTCCTCAGAATGAACGAGTCTACTGTATGTGAATGAGTTTCGCAGAAATCCAGGAGAATTCATGGAATTTGAGATTTACAGTTATTGGCTCTGGGTGTCAGAGGTTGAGGTCTGAGGACTTCCTGAGCTGGGCTGGCTGCTTGAGAAAAGGTTAGCTGAATGTTTAACATCTGTAAATCACAGATAACTAGACCATATGACAGAATGATCACCGCAGTATAGTCCAACATTTATGAGTGCGAGGGAAAAAAAAGTAATTTTTTGTGGAGATTCCTGGTCATTTGTCACAACAAGACTGTAACTGCTAATGTCCAAAAACGTATGTATATAAACTAGGCTGCATGTGATGTGTCCTCTGCTAGATTAGATGTGCCAATGTGATTACAAACAACAGAATTTGAGCGCCACATTTAACCCATCCATGCAGAAACACACATGTGAGAACATGTACCCTAAGCAGTGGACAACCCTATCCACGGCGCCCAGGAAGCAGATGGGGGTTAGGTGCCTTGCTCAAGGGCACTTCAGTCATGACCTGCCCGGAGATCGAAGCCTAAAAGTATTCAATCATGCCAAAAAAGCCAAAAACGTAAGCTGTGTGTAAGACACCAGACTTGAACAGAACTATGAATCCTTGTGACCTTTAATTAAGCTTCATTAGATAAGAGTGGAGCATCTGCTCCCCAAGCAACAGCCACCCCCTGCATTGCTGAGAAACAAGAAGAGGATTCAGTTCAGTTTGGCAAGCGTTTTGCTTCTGAAGTTTACAAAAAACAGATCCTGTTCAAGTATAAATATACTCTTAAAGATCCTATAACAGTGGCAAAGTCTGATCACCAATGGTGCCCACTAGAAAATGCCACCTAATTTTGCCACTCAACAGTGTTTGTCATGTTAATGCTGTTGCAGGCAATCGATTAGTGTCTCTGTGAGTAAAGACAAAGTTCTGGCAGTGTCTGAAATTCTGGACCAAAATCAGGGATACCGCACATGTCAAAAGCACCAAACAGAGAGCAGTGCAGGATGCTGCACGCCCCATGCCTGGCAGCAGCAGTGCTGAAACAAAGCAAGCCTTTTTATTCAGATTTTTGTAAGACATAACATTTATACTGTAGGGTTTGTTTTTTATTGCTGCAGCCTCATTTTTCTGCAAAAACAAAAACAGGGGGTGCCGATGGCTGATGTAAACAGAATGTCATGCTTTTCTTGCTTTGTATACATATCTGCAGTGACTCTCTATTATTTCATTTGCAGAAGGCGTGACCACAAATGATTTCACAGAATCTGCCACAGAAATTTGGACAAGATTTTATCTGCAGCACCTCTGACAGTGATACAGTGAAAATGTCAGCATATACCCTACTAATATACCCAGAGCTGTCTCCTTACTGAACTCTGTACACCATTAATACATCTGAACTCTGGTTAGTCACTGCACTACATTTCTCTGCATCAATGTATACTGTATCTACTGTACATACTGTATCTACTGTACATTCTGCACTGACTGCTTATTGCACTTCTGGTTAGATGCTAAACTACATTTCATTGCCTTGTTCTTGTACATGTGTAATGACGATAAAGTTAAATCTCATCTAATGCATCTCAAAAATGTGAAACTTGTCATTTATGTTCACAATTAGGGCTGCCACGATTAGTGGACTAGTCACGATTATGTCGACTATTAAAATAGTCAACAACTAATTTAATAGTCGATGCGTCGTTTTTGTTTTTGTTTTTACTTTCGTTTTCTCTCCAAACTGCTGCGTACTCACCTTTTACTGCTGCGTCTTCCTTTCTGTCCTTGACGCACATGCGCAGTAGTGGTAACTGGGGTAGCCCGTGGATGACGTCACAGGACGTTATATACAGACAGGCTCAAAAGAGTACCCACGACGGAGCTCAAAAGAGTGGGCGAAGATCATTTTAAGAAAACGAAAGAGAAACGTGTGCAATGCAATATCTGCAAGGCAAAATGTGCCTTCCACGGCAGCACAACTGCGATGCACGAGCACCTGAAAAGGAAGCTGTCGTGCCTGATTGTGACAATGATGAAGAGGGACCGTTATCTCGGTAAGCTAAATTGCTAGTTAGCTGCTAAAGTTAGCGTAAACAGAGAGTTAACTTGCTGCTTACTCATATTGATAGCTGTAAACGTGAACATTAGTGATGACGATTTTATTCATCAGTCTTAGAACACATTCA
>BRDA01060659.1:3613-23850 GCA_036984385.1 Crenuchus spilurus
TTTCTCTGTTTTACTACCCCCCCCCCTCTCACACACACACACACACACACACACACACACACACACACACACACGCAATAAAAGCAGGCCACGTAAGAGGACAGAGTAAATGGACACGCTTATGCCCGAACAGTACATGTGTAATATAAGTGTGTGAGAGTTTTACAATATGAAGTGATTAAAAATGTTTTATTAAGACGTTCTTCAGAGAAAATGAGCCAGGACCAATGAGTCTGGGGATGAAATAATAATAAACTGCACCATTTTTCTTTTGGTAAATACTGAACACGTGTCCCACAAACGACACACAAGTTTAGGATTTAGCACGTAACAGCGTTTCCCTTTTGAACCACAAGAGGGCGAAATAATCAAACATGAAACTCCGTCTACAGACGTTTTTCTAGTGGTTTCAGCTCACTTTCACAAACAGCATCAGCAAGTTTGTAGTCCCATTCACGCCATCAGGAAGGTTTTATATTTGACTCAACTCGATCCTCCTCATTTACTGTTGTACAGCTGCTTACATTTGTGTGATTATCATCTAATGACTTTAAATGGGCTGATGGACCCAACATTTTTCTGCAAATG
The DNA here is from genome assembly GCA_036984385.1 of Crenuchus spilurus. Taxonomy (NCBI): domain Eukaryota; kingdom Metazoa; phylum Chordata; class Actinopteri; order Characiformes; family Crenuchidae; genus Crenuchus; species Crenuchus spilurus. Next base: position 4,202 of record BRDA01060659.1, read on the forward strand.
GATACATGGGCCCTGGATATATGGTTAGGACTTTCATCTTGTAATGCTGGCCCACAGTATACAGCAGAATATGTGTAGTTAAATATAAATCAGTGCCATAACCCAGTAGGAGTACATTGGAACTATGACTTAATTCAACAATGGTGCTTTTACATTATGCCCCTGAGATATGTGTGGGCATATAGGCTTATGCCATTACTGAAGATGTGCGTGTGTATGTGTGTTTGTGTGTGTGCGTGTGTGTGTGTGTGTGTGTGTGTTTCCTAAGTTTCCTATCTCCCTGGAGCTACTGCCTACACACTGTTCTTATGTACTGTAAACATGGGCTATGGATCCCCAAGGTAATGCAAGTATGCGGGTTTTCAGTATGTGGACAATATAATTAAACTGTATTTGATTGTGTTGTGTAATTTGCTTAATAATTTTTAATCTATCAACATATCTGTTAGCTAATAATAACCCAATAAAACATGTTTGACTTGGGAACTGGCTATTATGAATTAAATCCCGACTAAATGAAATCGTCCAATTTATTGATACAGACTTACTAAACATGTAACAGCACAACAACAGTATTATACAATAATTACAACATTATATAACATGCAGTGCATGGTCAAAGGATATGTGTGTGACTCAACACAGTTTGTGTTGAAGTAGAAACCTGTAATAAATACCTAATATGTGAACCAGTAACACTTTTGTTACTGAGGCATAATAATGGAAAATATCCCCCATGCCTCTCTACTCATGGCCACAAAGACCTCAGAGGAAAAGGCCAATATGTGATCAGTATAGGGTCTTGTCCCTCATTTCAGAGCTTTTCTGGTGTTTTATTACAATGCTTGAGGATCTAGATTACTGAAGTGCTCCAGTTTTTCCTCATAACCTCTAAGCAACCTAGTTTTAGCATTAATATCTTATATACATACAACAACACATTAAAACAAAGCTCTACAAGGTTAGGATTTATTGACAGCATCTATAATGTGATCCATAGATGACACTGACTGAGAAAGTACTAGATGATTTTTCAGATTATTTTGGTCATGTGAAATGTTTTTCTGCATCTAGGAGATTTTTTAAATACCTCACGCTCCTGATCAGTTGCAGACATGTCTAACTCTGCTTTGTGATGTGGACACAGTAAACGTACTGCCATCGATGATTTAGCAAATACAACACAGGTCCTATAAAACATTTATGTAAAGTATGTACATTGATTAGCATTTACTGTACACTTGAACCTGAATCTATGTTAATGCACCTCTCTCACACTCGCTCTCTTTTGAGTATGTACACCCACACTAAGTGATGTGCATTGGTTGAAACTGGTTGGCTCTACACACTAACGTCATTGGAAAGCTAAGAATCCAACATTAGCCAGTTAGCATGGATTAAACATCACTGGTCAGACAACTTCACATAGATGCTTTGCTAATTAATGAACAATTTTTAAAAAATAAACAAAGGGACGCTTCGTACCCAGAGTACGGGTTCTATTAAAATCAAACTTCCAGACATTTTCTTTACAGAACCAAACAGTGATAGATGATGCAACACTTTAGAAACACTTCCATTCTCCAAATGGTCCTGTGGAACACATAAAAACACATCCAACACCATGGTAACCCTTGTTAGGAGACTTAAGGCATGGTCCAGGTTTCATACAACTGCAGGCTTTGTAAGAGATAAATGTTAGCGTGTACATTTGCCCTTATATCAGAGGATGCTTTCACATGCACCTAGATGACACATTATAATTACTGAGTGCTCATTTATTTCACTGTAGGCTGTTATAAGACATTAGCGCCTTGGTGAGTGCTCTCAAAAAGCAAGTTTACCATTATGTAAACAAGATCTTGTAGTAAGTCTGTACACTGTGCTGCTGGGCTATTGAGTGTTTAATGTCCGTGTCTAACTCAGTGTGTACAAATGTGTAGGTGTATGAGGAGGAGGCTAGGGGCGAATCTAACAGAGAGCTTTTGCATCAGCCTTCTCCTCATGATCCATAGTTTGCTGGTGGTAGGACAATTTCCTAAACAGCAGTTGCTAAGGAGGCCCAGAGGTGGCTTCTGTGTCTTATCTCTAACAAGAGTGCTAGTTAACAAATGAGCTGCTTAATTGGCACACCTGTGCCATTCCCCCATTTGACTTCAAGTTGCAGTATTGCAGATTAGCTTATTACTGACTGTCATACATTTCTTTAAATTATCTTATGCACAGTATTCACAATATACACAGTCATCTCCAAAGAAAGAGGACTCATATTGCACAATTACAATTAGTATATAACATAAATACAGACAATAAATAGGTCCTGGTTTGCCAAAAAATGCATATGAATGCATACTACTATGTTAAATTAGGCCTCCCTGTAATACTCCCTGTAAGCACTTTCACCAAAATAATGTGCATTAACATAAAATGCTAAATAAACAATCATTGTCTTCATTGTCAGTCAGAAAGTAATTGGCAGAGTATAGAAAGTGATTTACTCCACTGACCACAGACTGTTTATCTTGACTTCTTCCTTAAATATGTGACTTTAGAGCAGGACAGCACATTTGAAACTCATTGATTGCATGACAAGTCTGCATCACCATTTCAACTTTGTCAGAAGTGCTGTGACATTGAATAAATAGATAAACCAGTGGGCTTGCTGACTGATTTCATAGTGGTTCTGTTAGGCATCGATCCGTGGCATCGCTGCCCTCTAAACGAAGCTTACGTCCCTGACGTGGCTCCACCCAGGAGTTGTGGATGACGGTTCCACCAGGTGATGGGTCAACTTGTAGCAAGGATACCACCCGTTTCTTCACCTTGGCCCTGAGTGCCCTGCGGAGCTTTTGCCGCGTAAAGGCATAAAGCAGTGGATGCGATATGGTGGTGCCGTATGCCATTGCCAAGAACCAAAGTCGTACTCGAACCAGACCATCACTGGGACCCAACGTGAGAATGAGAATGTTTGCCACAGATATAGGGGCCCAACAGCCTACGAAGCTGCAGATGATAATGAGGGACATCCTGAAGACCCGTCGCTGGCGTTCCCGCCGGTCTCTGTGCCGCCTCACAGCCCTACGGAGTGCAATGATGGCTGAAACGGAGGCTTGAACTCCTACTGTTGGAGCCGGTGCTGTGGCAGTGCTGGCACTGACTAGAGGGGTGGAGGACAGAGGTGGAGGTGAGGTGGCTGTTGGGGTTGGAGTTGGAGAGGAGATCAGTGGAGGGTGTGTGAGGTGCTTGGTCTGGTTCGTAGCTTGCCCTCCTCCTTCAACATCTGCAGAACTCATCTTTTTCTTGCGTTTCCTGCGACGTCCTCTACAAGTTGGCCCACTTCTTCGCTGGCTCCTTCTCATGTGTGAACCAATGCGAATGTTCAGTGCCCGAAGGATTCTTGAGTAGGTGAAAAGCATGACCACCAGTGTGGCAAAGAAGATGGGTACCTGTAGAAGGATGTGGTAGTACATCCCGAGCCCTGTGTGATAGCCCTGTCCTCCCACACACAGCAATGTCCGGTTACGCCAAGCTGGGGACAAGAGGTTGTCCATTAGCCCATTATCTGGCTCTGAGGAGAAGAAGTCCACCTCAATGAAGGGGATGAAGAAGACAGCGAGTGACACAGCCCATACGGCAGCCAACAGAAGCGCTGCCCATCGAGGCGTGAGGAACCGGTTAGCAGGCCTCACTGAAATGTCATAGCGATCCAGACTGATGACTAGCACATTGACGGCTGTGGAGATGCTGGTGAACGTAACACAGGCTTCATGGAAGCAGCAGATAAGTGCCAGGTTGCGACTCGTTGGCAGCAGCACTATGACAACGGTTAATGGCAGACATAGCACGCACACAACAATGTCCAGGACATGCAAATTGACAGTGACCATGTTGCTGACTGAATCAACAAGGTTGGATTGGGAGCAGTAAAGCACCAGCACAGTCAAGTTACTACTGAAGCCCAAAACCAGCTCCAGTAAGAGGAAACTGGTAAGTGATACCTGGAAGCTGACTGGATAAGGCATGTACCACCCTGTGGCAGCACTTGCTCCCATTTGGCCCTCCAGGCCAGTGATGCTGGCCAGTGTCCCAGCCCCATCACTGGTCTCCAGCTGCTGGGTGTAGCTCTCGGTCCCCATGACAATTTTGTGTGGGTGTTGACCTCACGCACAGACCCTGTTGCTCCTTAGGCAGGACCATGGCCACCGGCCCACAGCATGGTGGGATCTCATGCCCTCAGCACCATACAGTCAACGACAGAGGGATTGAGTGAGGGAGTCCTAGAAGGAGGCACAAGGAGATTTAATGCAAATGACAGGGCACATTTTATGCAAATACAAGTAATAAGAAGCTGAGCAGAGTTAACCACGATCATGAGCAGTTTCATTATCTGGGAAAAGGAAAGACAGAAGAAGGGGAAAAAAACCTTAATCGATGTAATTCCTGGTATTTGGACTAAGAAGTATGATTAGCAGAGTTTTTTGTACAGAATGACTGCTGATGTGTCAGGATGTAATTTTCACACTAACAGTCTATTCTCTCTGGGTTTTGCCTTGGCTGTCAAATAAGGATTCGTGCTGATGTTAGTATGTACATGTACAGCCTTACAATACAGCAATGCCATCACCAGAACAGCTGACTCTCAATTAATAATACACTGCTGTATATGATTGTACTTCTAAATGCATTGTAGATGTTTTTCTGTAAAATATGTCTTTTCTCTTTACCACTGCAGTAGTGACACTTCATCACTTACTTCACCCACTGCCATTCTTCAGCAAAAACATGGCAACCTGCCATCAAGCCTGCCACACACCTATAGCATATTGAGCAGCAGATGTTGCAGTCTACTGAGAAAATGCGGAGCTGAGGATCTGCCATGCAAGATCAGCATCATCACTGTTTGTCTCACTAAGCACTGACTGGCTATTTTTTTTTTTTTTACGATTGCTATACAATTGCAACACTTGTTATATATTGTGGATGTGGAAATATTTGTGCATGACACATCCAGACAGCTGAATGTCTTACTGGTTTAACAGATATGAATTTTTGATTGATTAGCTCCAAAAATACTCAGATATTGACATTTTTAATGTGTTGGCTCAGTATTCCAACACTACAGGTATTGCTTAAATTAAAAGAAATAGTGAGATAGCTTTGAGTGTAAGTGCTTTGACTTCAGCTGACCAATTCAAAAATACTAGTGCAACTCAAAAATTTGAATATTGTGAAAAAGGTCAGTTGTGTTCAATACATAATATAGAAAGTTCAATTTACAATTTAAGTATTTTTTTGTTTGTTTTACTGTTGAACAGTGTGTCTTATAGCTCATAAAAATCATAAATTCAGAATCTCAAATTATTAGAACATTAAGTTTGAGTTTGAGTAAATTATTTTTCAAACAATATCAACTTTAAAACAAATGTATAAATTTTTTAATAAATTAAATAAAAATTACGGACACAAAATAATTTTTTCCTGATATTCAAATTTTTGGATATGCACTAGAAACAGCATTAAGAGTACAGCCCCTAATGTATTTTATAGCTGAATATGTTTTAGTATTTTCTTGTCAGAATTATTACTGGAGTTTATTCATGCAAACAAATATAATGAGCAATCAATTATGAAGCGCCAGTTATCAGCATTAGTGGCACTCTCAGCACATTCTGAACTGATTATAACATAAATTGTTAAGCTGAGGAAGCCAAATTGTATACATCTCTCACATCATCTGATTAAATAGTTTCTTTGGTAGCTGAACCCTCAGACAGTAAATATCATCTAGAGCTGAATAACCCTAAGCAGCCAAACAGGACAGATTGCAAGGTTATTCACATAATAATCAAATAACTCAAACATTTGCTACATTACTGCTTTATTTTACTCACAAATACTGTTCACTACTTAGTAAACATAATGTAGTGAGTAAGCATAAACTTAGTAGACCTAGTCAAGGTGATGGTGAACAAAGAGCAACCAAATAACAAAGAAAATGGACTTAAGCACTGCAGCGCAGTGGCTTGTCCCATCATCACCCGGCCAGTGTTTTACACTTTTGCACACTGCATGCATGCACCAAACAAACATATTGCCAGACTGATAGCTCACTATTCACTCCTATTATTGTTGCCATAGCAACAAGGCTAGGGGCGATCTTAATGGGAGGCCAGATGCGGCTGATTGTTGTACGTGTTACGCTTTTATTGTAGGTATTATTTTACAAATGCTTCATCAGATGGCTACAGAGATTTAAAAAGTGAGGTTTAACTATGTTCCCCTTGGGATAAACAAAGACTGTGCAAATTTGCTGAATTTGTCTTTCGCTTGATAGCTACACCAGAGCAAGAGCGTCAGACACAATGCAATAGGTAAGAGTAGATGAAATAAGGAGAGGAGGTGTATATGGGAAAGCGGTGATGGAAGACTGCTTGCTGAGTGTTGCAGTCTCTCTCTCTCTCTCTCTCTCTCTCTCTCTCTCTCTCTCTCTCTCTCTCTCTCTCTCTCTCTCTCTCTCTCTCTCTCTTTCTTAGGCCCTCTCTCCCTCTCTCTGCCCCATCACCCTCCCTCGGCCTATAGTGGAGATTTCCAGCTGGCTTGGAGCGTGTGCAGACTGCCTGATGTTTGCTGTGTCAGAGATGGGGACACACAGAAACAATAACTGACAATCAAAAGGTCTCAGGGTTTGGTTTCCTGCCTCCTCTTTTATTGCAGCTCCTGACAAAGCACAGATTCAATGTGTCCAGTGTTGACATGTGTTATTGATGCTTTTTTGCACTGTCCTGAGGTGATGCTTGAAATTGAATTAGTAATTCCAGCAAAGTCAGGACGTGACAAGAGAAAGCGGCAGAGACGAACAGACAGAGAGAGAGAGAGAATGATGGGATGGCAATCTCATTTCACAGGTAAACATGCCACTCCAGGGGAGAGGGGGAAACGCAGTGGTGGTTTTCTCGCTCACACTGAAGAGAAAACTCCCAGAGGCCTCCTGCTCACACTGTCTTTAATCTCTGCTGTCCTGATAAAGCAGCATTATCGCCTGGTCCAGTGGGGAGGTCAACTCAAATCAAGCTGTCCAACATACAGCTCTATAAGAAGACACTTGAGTTTTGACAGTTCCTGTGCCAGTCAAGAGTCTTTAAAACAGCAAAGATTAGCATGGATATTGCTATGAACTCAGCAATGTAGGCTTGTATGTTTGCACAAGTGAAGATTCATAAAGGAAAGGAATGAGCTGGATGTGTTCTGACCCACAAAGCACCACAGCATCATACATTCATATAATTTGTGCAAGTCTGGTCTATGACATCACTGTGTAGCAAAAATACTGTTTACACTTTACTTAGTTACTGTCTAGTCTCAAGCTTTGTTTCCTATGAAGTGTACACAGGATACCAGCGCTAAGTCTGCTGGAGTTTATATACTGTCCTTACAATCAGGTTAAAATAAGCAGGCGGTGACTTCCCAATAGCTTAATCATCTGTGTTTGGGACACAATACAATATGACCTGCATTTGACATCTGGCAAGTCAAGGGCTAAACACTGACCTCAGGATATATCTACAGATATGTCAATTTTATGGTTGCTTTAATCAAGCTACCTGCTAAAAAGAGAAGATTCTTTTCTATGGAATCATGCAAGCTAGAATATACAAAACAGCAGGTGCAATATATGAATTATTCAGCAAACCAAAAGCGCTTTGTTGCATATGTTTGCTGCCTAGGAGTAAAAAGAAGATTTACTGTTATCTATTTTCTAACCCACTGTTTTCTCCACATGTGAAATAGAGATAGATAAGGATGTAATGGAGATAGATTACGATCTAAAATTAAACTGTTAGGAAAGAGATGCACATTTCCCTACATTAAACTAGCTATAGTACTGAAATAAATCTTTTCCAAAACTACCCTAGTTTACTCCATAATCACTGGCATCATTGTTAATGGTGGGTAGAAAAGGTCATGAACAAATGGAAGTTTGCTCAGTTAAACACTGACAATATGAAAAAAAAAAATATATATATATATAACAATCCACACATGCCACAATTACTGGCACTCCTGCACTTAGTATTTTGTGCAGATTCCCTTTGCAAGCATTACAGCAACAGTCATCTGGAATGTCTAAGGAAAAGTGTACAGAACACGGAACCTGAGACTCTCAGAACAGACTCTCTCAGGATTCCTCTCTTTTGAACTTTTCTCTTCAGCTCAAAAGGTTTTTGGTGAAGTTTAGATCAGGGAGCTGAGCTGGCCCTGTCAAAAGCTTGATTCTATGGTCAACTTTTGTGCAGATTGTAGAGGCATGTTTTAATCATTATTGTGCTAGAAGTCACTGTAGCTTTGTATCAGATGGAGTCAGATTTTTATTTAAATCACCTGATGTTTCATAGAAACACATGCCATGTGTCCTAACAGGGTTCCTGACTTTTGGAGGACAAAAACAGCAGCAAAATATCCCAGATGCTCCCCCATCCTTAACAGTGGGACTAGTGTTGTCACAATACCAGAATTTTGACTGATATCCAGACCAAATGTAGTATCAGGACACTTTATAGCAAACAGATAAAGCACAATATGGTGACAAAATAGTGCAACTTAACTTAATAGCCACAGTATACAATCGATTTAAGTATTGAAAACTTTCAATATATTTGCTACTTTGTGCATCTCTAATGGGGACGGGGTTCTTTTCTGTATCACACCCTTCTTTTACAATAAACTCACTTTAAATATATGTTAATTCTATTTTTGACTCATCTGATCAGTTTCCTATCTGGCCTTTCTCTAATCTACCCAATGCTTATTTTTTTTCTCCTCAGTGTAACCTCATTTTTATACCCCACGGAAACACGAAGTTCAAGTTCAAGAGGTTTTAATTGTCATTTCAGCTATATAATGTATAGTAGATAAACAAAATAATGTTCCTCCAGGACCAGGTGCAACACAGGACACAATGCATATGACAACATACTGGACTTATACTATAGTGCAAGCCCTCTGAATAGACTGAGACTGTTATGGCAAAGGACAAATGTAAAGATGGTCAGTACATGGTATTGAGTGATTGACTAATAGGGAGCAAGAAATATGCAAATTGTGCAGATGTGTAGATGTTGTAATAAGTGGGACAGTATACAGGGATGTGCAAATGTGCAGTGGTATTTAGTAATGAGAGTCATATTGTGTGTGTTAAGAAGTCAAGGATATCCAATTAGTAGTTCCTAAAAACTAAAGTAGAACATGTATAAATAGGAAAACTTTTTTTTTTGCACATTTCAGTTAAAGTTTTGAATTTTCTCATGTTTTTAATGTAGGACTGAACTAATTAATCACAAAGCCATTTTTCCATGACCTCTCTTTTTACCCATGATCACCAAGAGTGCCAACAATTATGAACTGTTAATGAACTTAAGCTTCCTCTGTACTGGTACTCTATGCTAAATATGGATTAGATTAAAATTCTGTTTTGCTTTCTAACCTTAAAGGAGATCCTTGGACAGTATTGTAAGGGAAATTACTTGTTATTTAGTTTTTATGCATTTACATTGTCTGACAAACAAAAGTATAGAACAGGTACATTTTTAGTCCACCAATATAAATATGCATGTTCCCTTAACTGTACAACAAAGTCCTTAAGGTATAACCTTTTACTTAAAGGTTCAGTACATTCACAGTTCGGGGAGGGAGATTATTTATACATTTTCATCACTTAGCATTTTTTAAAACCTAAAAAGTCTGGAGGCAGGAGTACTTTTATGTTTCCTTACTTAAGATACTGAAAACAAACCCTTAAGGGTACCAACTCAGCTACAGGAACTGCATGGTAGAGCACCAGTGATTGTTCTCAAACTTCCCAGCAAAGTACCCAGCAAAGCAATGCACTACAGCTAACAAAGCATTTCTGAACTACCGTCAACTAATAAATCTAAAAATCATTATCACTGTGTGACATATACAGATGTATCAGCCAGCACTACTATCAGCATTGCAGAGAATGCTTGTGTCAACTCATCACCATACCTCTGAAATGATGTACTCATTTCTGCTCTAATGCTTCTGTATATTGACCAATCTATCCAGATATCTTCCATGAGAAAGAGCATAGAGTTGCTTAGTGCCCAGATTGCATACCTCAGTCAACTTCTCTAAATGCTTCATTAAGTCTGCCAAAGTCAGGCCTCTTCCAGTCAGACTGAACAGAAGCCTGGATACGTGGGCCGTGTGCTGTGCAGATTGCAAGCTTGTTGATAAGCCTGCTGGAGTGGTTTATCTGTGTGTGGCCCAGGTGCAGTCACAGCTAACACACACGTCCTAATGAAGTCCCCTGGCGTGGGAGTCGGTGGCTCTCTGGAGGCTCTAAGGCTGCAGGTAATCTGCTTTAATCACTTCTTCCTACTTCCAGAACAATGGTTTCACTGCAGGAGACTAATCATAACTTCTGTCATAACCGCCATCAGAATCAATCATCTTTATTTACCTTCAAACATGAACTGCTGGTTTGAGTAAAGTGTTGAAATGATCTGTGGCATATTTCAAACAGTGACGTGTGTGGTTGCATACTGTTGCATTGCACCTGGCTTTCATTTCATTCAGATTGTAAGACAACAAAGTAAAACTCTACTCACTTTCAGTGGCACAGGGTTTACAGTATTCCTTTTACGTAGAGTTTTTGTGTTGTATCAGAGCACAATCAAGAGTCTTTTAGCTCCTACATACAAGAGAACATTTACTGAAAGCACATTGGTGTATCACTTTCTGTACAAGGTCCAGTAATAGGGCATTTAATCACAGAATAGTCACTTCTTATGCCAGCTGCTGTTTTGCTTGTACCTCTGCTTCAGGGAAAGGTTGAAAGAATGACATCCTTTTTGATCTATTATGATTTCATGATTTCATGAAAGAATGACCTTCCTCCTTTTCCGCAGACACAGAGCCGATCATTCTGACACATTGTGTTTTTCAATGGCTATCTTGTTCACTTTGCTGTCAGAGTAAAAGGCAGATGAGCAGAGAAGTGCATACATCTCAAAAGCAGTTTTCCACCAGATGGGAACAATAAGGTAACGTAAGGCCTTAGTTTCTGAGAAGGTTACGGTCCCAACTATCTCATAAAGAAGGAGTTCAAATATGATTTCTTCACCTGCCAATTAAGATCCAATTCTTCAAGGTTGAATGCAGCACAAAAGAGCGTGACGAAACAGGCAGCAATTTTCATGATTTACTCCTGAGTGGAAGAGTGGTGGAGAAATTAAGAGACATAAGTACACACATCTAGTGTGATATGACACAGCCAATGTCAAGGCTGGCCTCAGTGATATCAGAGCTGTAATTCTGTTGAAATTGACAGGCTATTAACTCCATAACCTGTTTTTCTACACCTCGTCTCATTTAAATCACCCAAAGCCTCATGTCTGTATTGAAATGTTGATGCAATGCCAATGTACACGTAGTGGCAAGGAAAGGATAGAATAATAAAGTGTGCTAGAGAGTGAGAGATAATCAGAGAGGGAAAAATGGAAGTACAGTGTTATGCTGAACTCCTATGGCCTCTGCTCCTCCACACACCTCCTACTCATAAATCTCTCCCAGAAAGAGAGAGAGAAAGAGAGAGAGAGCAGCCCACACAGATGAACAGGCACTATATTTCATCACAGAAGAGTAACTATCAGCCATAAAACACGACGCCACTCTGCATCTTCAGGCAGCAAAATACCAACACCATAAAACACTGTGTGTTTGAACAGGGCAGGCGGTCCAGTATATCATGCTGCTAAAAATGTGCTTTGCCTTAATGACCGCTGCAACTAAACAAGTCTCTCAGTTCATCGTTGCGTAAACCATAAAACACCACATACGCACAGCCGATGATAGAAACATCACTATAAACCACAACATAATTCGCGATGCCATTCCATAGGTAATTAGCTCCGACAAGCACTGAGCTCAGTTACATTCAGATGAATGCACCCACAACAACTTGTCTACTAGTGCTGCTGCACATGCAGTGTAATGTGCTATGACATAATATTTCAACCTAATGGGTTATTGAAAGCCACATTCTCTGTCAAATTGCTTGACACCAAGACAGTGCTATAGTTCTTTTGCAAAGCTGCGAATAGATTATACGTATGATGTGCTTCACAGCCACAAAGCATCACCAGAATGATTGGATGGACACACTGAAAAAGCGTATTGTCTGGCTCAACCCAAAAGCATGGCAGATGGTTGCTTATACTCAATTTGCTTTCAAGGGAAAGCTGCTGCTCTTTGAGACTGGATAAAACTTACATTTCCACCTCCAAACATAACATTTACCTGAAATAGTCTTTTTTTCTCTTCTCCTTCCTTTTTAATGTGTGAATACCACAGTACAGCTAAGATGCAATAATCTGATGAGCCCGTAATGGCTCCTTTATTTCTGGAACAGAAATAATCGCTCGGTGAGATGTGGCAGCTTGAAAGCGAAGGCGCACTCCAGCCATTTCCAGTCATCTCCAGTCACATTTAGAGAATGCAGTGTGAGCTCACACATACAGACACTAGGAATAGTCATGACCTTTTCATCCACTGTGTGGAGAAACAGAAAACCCAATTACACAATACTGTAATAACTGTGTACAGAGAAAAAGTTTATGCCAAAGAAATGCATTTTTTCCTTCACTGTGGTCACAGTGGAGTTGATCTACTGGTCTGGAAACATGGAAGCAACAACCAAAACCAGTGATATATCACTGATGCTGGCTTTACTTGTTCATTATTTGCAGAAAACAGTGGACAGGATTATTGCTTCAGTCTTGAAAAGAGAACGCATTTGACACCAACTTCACTGACTGTGACAGAACACCATGTCTTGACTTTGATCACTGTAAAAGAAAGCAAACTTTCATCATTCCTTTGTGCCAAAGGAGAAAAACCCTTTGTGATCATGTTGTGGGGAAGCACTCAACAATTCCTTATAATCACAAACCTAAATGCCAACAGGAGAAGGAATGAATGGACGTCATTCCCCAATATCACCAGTATTCACCATTGTCTTCTTTAATTTGTACCTATTATTGTCATTTAAATCCTATGTTATACAACTGTAAAATCTAAGAAAACACATTTGTCACGCCTGCTTGTGTCTTTCTGTCATGTGTTTCATGTCCACATCCCCTGTCTCATAGTGTAATTGTGTCCACCTGCCCCTTGTTTCTGTGCAATCATGTTACGTATAAAACCCTCCCTGTTGTGTTCAGTGGTGTCGTTCATTGTATGTGACTGTATGTGACTACATGTGAAGTTGTATGTGAAAACCTCATTAAAGCCATTACGTGTGGATATACCCAGTCATCCTGTCATTTCGTCTCTGAAACCATCACAACATTAATCAATAAATTAATTTGTACAAATTTGTCAGCTCTAAAATGTGTCTATTTGTGCTTTGAGCATTCATAGATTCTATTCTTACCTTAGAACAAAGCAAAAAAAATGTCAGAAGCTTTGTGAAAATGGCAAAAGTATGTTTTAAGAAGAACATTTGGTGAATGAGGCCAAACGCTATAAAAAAACACGCAAAAATAAAATTAATGCTCCACAGAATAAACAAACTTCTAAATTCTGAAAAGTACACTCGAATCAAGTAACATTTTTGAAATTCAAATAAGTCTCCAAATCTGCTGAAATCTACTCAAGTTTATATATTTTGGGGGCGCCCTGAGTGGTTCGGCGGACTAAAGCACTGTCCTCCGAATGAGTTAGCTGCCCAGTGGTGATGTATTGGCAGCAGTTGGAATAGAGGTGGTGGCTTGATTTCACAAGCATCAAAAGAGGTCTGTGTGAATCTGCACCCTCCTAGACTGAACACATTGGGGAGAAAATTGGGTCAAAATAAAGAGCAAGTCAATTAGTACCAACACCAAACTAAGACTGATGAAAGCCTTGGTTTGGCCAGTAGCTACATATGGATGTGAAGCCTGGACATTGAAGAAAGAGGAAGAAAGACGTATTCAGGCTTTTGAGAACAAGTGCATCAGGAAGTTGCTGAAGATCTCATGGATGAAGATGATGACCACTGAGCAAGTCTATGAGATGCTAGAACTCAAAAGGAGTTACTGATGCACGTAAAATCCCCCAAGTTACGTTACTTCGGTCATGTGATGAGGCAGCACATGAGAGCATTGAAGGAAGTGTTATGACTGGACTTGTGGAGGGAGTTCGAAGACGTGGAAGACCAAGAATAACCTGGATGGATAACACCAAGACATGGACTGGATTATCAGGTGTTAGCCTGCTACAAGCAACCAGAGACAGATGGCATTGGAGAGAAGTGACTCGATGACAGCGTGTGACATGACATAACATATTTCAGCAAAACATATTTAGTCTAATCTGGTCCAGTCAAGGCTAAAGGCTAGTAACAAGGCTAAAATGGACAAAACTACCATATTACTTTGTAAACAAAACATTTAGAGGAATCAGAATACTGCCTATGAAGCCACTACAGCCAAACCCTGATGTTGCTCATCTTACATGTACATGTTCTTTAATTTTTTTTCCTATTTACCTCAGATGTGTTCAATCAGCCAAGAGATGTGTGGAGTACTAGAGCAGCTACAACTGTATGTCTATAGTCACCTAAACTTCTTAGTTGTTTCTGTCCAAATACATCACCAAAACATTCCTCAGCCCACTCAAACCACATCCTACTGCAAAGACATTCTTACAGACTAGTCAGTGTGATTCTGGGCACATTATTGTGGACTCTGACATATGAAAAATATCAAAGCCTCATATAGCTAAATGCTACATCCACCATCTTGGACAAAGATGCCCAAATGCAATTTGAGTGAGAACAGACATGCTAGAGTTGTATTTTGGAAAAAAACATGGCTATTAAGGTAACTACTGATTTTACTGTTTGTTAGCAATGTTAACCTTGCAGATATAGCTCTAAAATAAATGGGCAAAAGCTCCAAACACGTCTTGGCTGATTGGATATATCTAAGTGTTGAAGTAATATAATATGTAAATATGATTTCTGAGTCAATCATTCTTTCATTATGTATGCTTTAAAGTTGAAGAATAGAGAGGTCCAGTCTCTGCTCCCATGCATTTGGATATTGACCATCTGACAAGACTTTTTACAGCCGCTCAATACAAATCCCAGCCCTGTGACACGTGCTGTTTACATGGAGAGACCCCTCATCATTGACAGCCACTGACATGACTAGCTCCAATGAAGCAGAGCAGCTAAAGATGTGTCTCTGCTTTGGAAGATAACGTCAGATTATAGCCACCAGCTACAATTCTCTCAAACACTTCTGAGTTGTAGTGAAATGTACCTGCAAGCACCATGTGAAAGTGTTTGATATGGGATTAGAGAAGGACACTTTGATGATACAATGGAGAGAAGAAACTTATACAACATCCATAGCCACAGCAAGCTGTTTGGTAGGGTTTAAACCATTTTTACACACTTGAGGTCAGTTGTCATGGATCTAAATGTTCTGAAAAACTTGGTAAAATGTTCTATATTGAATCAAGCACGGAAGATTAGAAGCAGAAGAAAGCTTTAGAGTCTGTGCTCATTGCTGTTTCGGCCAGTGTAGGGCCAGCAGAAACAGATCTCTAGCTTTTGTGTGGACCTTTTTATGGACATACATTAATAATACAACCTCAGGCTTTTATAGAAATCATGTGGAATTTAAAAAAGGGAATACGTGGCGTGCAAATGCAGAGACTTAGAGACTGAATGAGTGAGATACAGAGAGAGAGAGAGAGAGAGAGAGAGAGAGAGAGAGACTGGGAGAAAGAGAATAGGACTTGAAGATTTGGCTGAAATTATGAAGTTTCTTATCAACAGAAGGAGGCAATTACAACACAATTAATCTAATTCATCTCCTGGCAACAGAATGAGGGAGTGAGAACAAGACACAGAGAGAGAGAGAGAAATGGAGAGAGAGAGAGAGAGAGAGAGAGAGAGAGAGAGAGAGAGAGAGAGAGATGAGGTGGTGTTTTCATGGTAATGGATGTCTCTGTCTGTCAAGAGGTTAACTTCCATTCATAGGGAAAGCACCCAGGCAAGCGATCCTTTCATCAGGATCCTACTCCTCTCTCATTAAGCTTTTCACCTCATCCTCTTCTCTCTAACCTCCCTTCACTCTCTTCTTTTCCTCCACTGCCTCTATCTCTTCATCTCCTGTTTTTTTTCTCCTTCCTCGCTTCCTTTTACAGCTATCAGTGTTACTTTTGCTTTCTCCTCTTTTGCCCTCTTCTGCTGCTCCCTTTTGATATGCCCTCACTGTCTGCAGAACTTTATTCTCTCTCTCTCTCTCTCTCTCTCTCTCTCTCTGATACATCTATGCAGGTTAAGGAGAGGGAGATGAGACACCACTTTCATCTCACCATCCACTCCTCAGACAAGTGAGCAAGGAAAGAAGATCTTCCTTTTTCAGTGTGTGGTAGGTAAAAGCAGAACAACAGAGGGAAGAGAGGAGGCAGGGTGTGGAATATTGATGTATGACGATATTCAGTAACAGATTGGTCGAAGTTCTGCACCTGAGAGAAGAAGAAACACTCCTGAAATGTAAAGACAGAAGCAATGCATACAGCAAATGCACCGTATGCTAGGGCTGAGTGATATATATTGGTACACTGGTATACCGTGATATAGCTTTTCTGTTTTAATGATAATTTGTACTGATGTATTTCACAGATATTGAGGTTTATATGCACAGTATAATGCACACAGAGTAGAGTATAATCTCATTTTTTATTTATTTATTTTTTAATATTAAGAAATAAAAACTAGTAGCAAAGAAATAGAAAATGTGTGCAAAAAGTGACATTTTCTTTCTGGAAATGTGGTTTCTCTCTGGTTTACATTTATGATACTGCATACGTTTTTAACATTTCCACCCAGTACTCAGAACACACTGGTTCATTAATGCAAAGTCAAATCTCATCTGATGCTGTGATACTGTGATGTATTCAGAAGATAGTGTGATATTGAATTTTATCCAAATTGTATTATGCTCAGCACCACGCGCAACATCTTCATTAGTGCTTTCAGCATCAGCTGATTTACCAAGTCTATCCAATTCCTATGATATTCTTCATCCTCTTGTTTACTTTTCAAAGTGTTTTGCTCGACTCAGTGCTCGCAGAAAATAAAAAAAACCCTTTTCCTGCTGGGTTCTCAAGAGGGTCAGATGAAGAGAGTCCCAAAGGATTCTGGGGAAAAAATCACAATCTCTGGGCTGAGAAGCTGCACCTCTGGGCCTTATAGTCACAAGTCAAATCCCCCCCACACCCCCACACCCCCGGCAATGGAAATGCTGTTTACCATGGCTGCTGTATACACCATGTGTTTGTGTGCATGTCTTCAGGGACCTAACCTACTTTTGGTACAACAACTTTCACATATAATTAACATCTAATAAAGAGCAGCATTAGACCATTATATCTTACCCCCCAACAATTAATTTAATAATCTTTATTCATTAATTACTTTCTTGCTCCTAAGTGTGCATTAATATGCCACTGTAAAGTTAGTGGTTATGAAAGTTCATAACAACTCTGTTGGCTGAAGAAAATTACACAAGCACACAAAAGTCTTGCCTAAACAAGACAAACAACAACATCAGCAAAGGTCCTCATTTTCAGGCTGAAAACAACAACAACAACAAATAATGATGAAACTCTCAGGCTCAGTCTGTCCTAAGGGGACAGAAAAACTTCCCATCCAATGAGCAACGTGTGAAGCACTAAGTCACCACCAATAAGCCTGTTGTGCATTGCCTGCTGTAAGTGCTGACAGATCCTCAGTGGACGAACACATCACTGCACAACTAATGCAGATACAACCTATTGATTGTCACCAGCTCCATCCAGTCAAGTGGAAATATGAGCCATGGTCGAAAACCTAGAAGAGGAACAATAGCTAGCTGTGGACATGAACACAGAAAAGGATACAAAGAGCTTTTTGTCATATGTCTGAGGTGAAATAATAATAAGATGATGCTTTGCACTGACAATTAATAATAATAATAATAATAATAATAATAATAATAAATAAATAAATTATATATATATATATATATATATATAATTATTATTAATTGTCAGTGCAAAGCATTACCTTATAATGATTTATATATACATACCCTGTCTACTGTTATACACGATTACACAATATCTGTCCCGAGGATGTGACACGGAGACAAGTGTGCATAACTTACCGCTACATAGCCGGACAGGTGTCTCTGTGAGGCGAGAGCCCAGCAGACGAGAGTCGTCTTCTTACACTTAACATATCGAACGATGCAGCAGAATGGGCTGCGTTGCAAGTTTAATGTTTTTGCATGTCATTTTAATAGCCCAATGACAACATGACAAACGATATAAAATGTCCACGTCTCGCGCTCTCCAACCTTTCGTAAACGTTTGTGTGTGTGTGTGTGTGTGTCGGCAGTAAGCCGCAGATATCTCTATTAGGACTTCAAGCCACATGCACTGCGGTGAGAGTAGCGGTGCTCGCCAGCATTGGAGGGAAAAAACGCGTAATTCTTTAACCCACCCGTATTCCGCCAAGTTCCGCCTTCTTCGCTGGGATTGGCTAGTGGTCGCCTCGTGCGGCGGGATAGGCTACTCACAAGCAGCCCGCGGTTTGCAAGTATAAACTATTAGCCAATCATAGCGGAGAACAAGATACTACTACCCAATCATAGCGCAAGAGCTGACGCGCAGCTAACCAGTCTCGGTGCAAGGTTTAGGCTACTACGAGCCAATGCCAACACACGTGCCGGGATAGCCCACAACTAATCAAGCCTAGCGGGATAGTAGTAGCCAATCCCAGCCTAGAGGGTGTGGCTTATCGGAAAACAGGTGGGAGAAAAAATAGCGAGCGCGTGGACACAGGTTTGCACTGGTCGTGTAACAGAGCGATGTGTGCAGGTCGCAGAAGGAGGAGGAAGAGAGGAGGAGGAGGGAGGGGAGGAGGAAGACAGAGAGGGAGGGGCTCCATATTCCACACAAGGTCATTCAAGACACATCAAGGGTGAACATATGAGCTTGTTGACCGGTGTGAAACACACCCCGCCGCAGTGCTGAGTGGGTGCTGAGGGAGTGATTTTATGTTACCGAGGTACATTCACACGACGTGGTGTAACGTTTTATTTCAGCAGGTACAGTGGACGCGTTCCGGTCGCAGCTCGTACACTACATTGTAGTACACTAAAATCTAGTTTAAGTTGGCTCAAAGGGTTAAAAAAACTGCTCCTGCTATAAGATCTTTACTTCGGGCATGCGCAGTAGAGCGGAGCGGGTCCTGTTGTGAGTGGAAGTATAACTACTTCTGCAAGATGAGGTGCCTGATAGAAATTTGATGAGTGAAATTAAAAACAAATGTTTACTTAATCATTTCTCATCAGCTTTGCAAAGTTGCTGATGTTGACTGACTGTACATGTTGACACTTCAATATGACACCTGAATGATCCAATGTTTGTGTACATTACTGTGCAAAAGTGTGACTAGCTTTTGAAATGAATGATCAGTGGCTGATTTTAGTCTTAACCCTCTTTAATATCAAATAATTTGTTCTGCTCTAAAGAGTAGTAGCAAAGTGAAAGTGACCAGTTGACCTGACCTCCGCATTTAACCCATC
>BRDA01060664.1:0-10355 GCA_036984385.1 Crenuchus spilurus
AATATTGACATTTGCCATCTCCACATCATTGCATTCAGTTTTTATTCACAATTTGTTTAGTGTCCCAACTTTTTTGGAATCCAGTTTGTATATCACAGTTTACATTTTTTAATTAATTTATGAACAAAAATGAACTTTTTCACAATGTTCAAATTTTTGGAGATGCACGAGTATTAATTTTGTAAAACACATTTCCATGCAACTATTAATGACACAGCTGGTAAAACATACCAACATATACTTGAGGGAGCATTATTCATAGTATGGTTACTGAAAACACAATGTACGAAATACGGTAAGGTTGCAGACATACAGAGAAGATTTACATGGGATTTGGTGAACATCCCAAGGCCCCATTTATCAGCTTAAAGCAAACAAGGCTAGTGTGTCACTCTGACCTATTTGTCTTTGAAGGAGCCATATTTTCTAAACAGGTGACTACGTCAGGAAGTGTTCTGTTATCTGTCCTCAAACGCTGGGGCTCCCAAGGGAGGTTGGAGTGTGATGGGCGTCTCAGTTTCTCCAAGCCTGTGTACACAGTGCAGACAGAAGGTGAGTGACCGGGGTCAAGGGCAGGATGCAGAGAGAATTTCAACTAGCTCTGGATCAACAACCTTCTCACTGTTTATCATGCCTCAGAGGCTGGCTTTTACGGGCTCCTCCGTGCCGTCCCAGCAGAAGTACGGATGTTGGTTTTGGAGAGCAGCCAAGCGACCCAAAGCTTCGGAGAGGCCTCCAGCATAGACAGCGTGGCTGAGGTGGAGTTCAGAGGTAGCTCATTTATCAGCATGTCATATCTCTTTAGATCTGAATGCATAATCTTGATTTTCAGAGTGAAATATTTTACCAGGAAACCACACCCACGTGCATATGGGTTCTCATTGGCCCACTGGTTCTGCATCAAGAGGAGCCACCCACTTAGGCTCTGCAGGAGTGATGAACCCAACAGCATGCTTGCATCTTGAAGATATTCTTCTGTTTACTGTGACCAGACAGCACTATCCTCTGTATGATGTGTGAGTAAGGTAACGAATTCTGGACCTGTTAAGAAATTACTCCTTCAGTGACCTAAGCAAAGTGTCCTGTTCTTCACAGGGAGAACCTCTTCAACACTAACACGGCTTTCGACTGGGGGCCCTTCAGACTCTTAGCTCAAGAATTAGCAATGGCCCAGTCTGCACGCTCCCTGTTTTCCATTAGTTTCAGTGAGCCTGGTGTGTACGTCCTCAAACTGAGCAGTAACCAACACAAGCACATGGTATCATCATTTTTTTTATGTAACTTCTACCTAAACACAACTACTTCCAATATACGTACATCGTCATATAAGAATATTATGGCCACCTATCTAATCTACCTTGGCTCAGAGTGTTTGCTCAGTGGTGATTTCCTTGTTGCTCCTGAATTCATTATAGAGGTTAACTGGTCTACTGTGACACACTGATTATGTTTTAGCACTTGCTGGATTTGTTGTTCACCTCTGGCATCAATAGCCTGTGGCTTTTGGGAGGGTCTTAATGTATGAGACGTCTACTCTCTGTACACCTTCACCACAGCAGCTACAGAACATCCTGCAAAGTTAGCCATTTCTGAGATACAACCAGTACTGACTGTTGTGCAGCAGCAAACATGGCAACCAGAAGTCCATTCCAAACCAGGGGTGGTCATAGTATTCTGGTATGACTGTGTATATTGTTAAAATGAAAGCCTAAGAGTCCTTCTTCTCCAGTATGTGAAGGTTTTGCCGGCTGGAGGGGAGTGCTATGACTCTGGACCTTTCTTCCCATCTGACCCACACCACATGACTCGAATGGGCATCGCTCGCCGGCGCAACCTCTTGTTACAACCTGACTGGCTGGTGATTGGAGGACTTTTAGCTGCGGCTGTAGTCGTTCTCTGCTTGTGTGTTGTGCTGCTGGTCAGTTCTTTAATAATCATACAAACTGTTTTGGTTACTGTGTTGTAAAGGCACAGTCAGTGTGATCAGGAGTTAACAGAAAGCCTTACTCAAGTTAAAGCATTCACTCAAATAGAAGAAAAGTAGCTGGATTTTAATATCAGGTCTGTTCAGTGCCATATACACTGCTCAAAAAATAAAGGGAACACTTAAACAACACAATGTAACTCCAAGTCAACCACACTTCTGTGAAACCAAACTGTCCAGTTAGGAAGCAACACTGATTGTGAATCAATTTTACCTGCTGTTGTGCAAATGGAACAGACAACAGGTAGAAATGAGAGGCAATTAGCAAGACAACCCCTATTCAGGAGTGGTTCAGCAGGTGGTGACCACAGACCTTTTCTCTGTTCTCATCCTTTCTGGCTGATGTTTTGGTCACTTTTGCATTTTGTCAGTTCTCTCACCATAGAGGTAGCATGAGGTGATGTCTACAACCCACAGAAGTTGCTCAGGTAGTGCAGCTCATCCAGGATGACATCAATGTGAGCTGTGGCAAGAAGGTTTGCTGTGTCTGTCAGCACAGTGTCCAGAGCATGGAGCAGATACCAGGAGACAGGCCAGTACACCAGGAGACATGGAGGGGGCCGTAGGAGGGCAACAACCCAGCAGCAGGACCTCTACCTCCTCCTTTGTGCAAGGAGGAGCAGTGCCAGAGCCAGAGCCCTGCAAAATGACCTCCAGCAGGTCACTAATATCCATGTTTCTGCTCAAACTGTCAGAAACAGACTGAGGGTGGTATGAGATTTTGAGTATGATTCCAAATCCAGACCTCCAAGGGGTACCAAGGGGTAATAATTTTGATTTACATTGATCATTTTTGTTATTTTGTTCCTAACGCATTCCACTATGTAATAAATAAAGATTTTCAACTGGAATTTTTTTATTCATTGAGATCTAGGATGTATTTTAGTGTTCCCTTTATTTTTTTGAGCAGTGTAGTTAGAAATTGAAGTACTTAACATAACTATTATTAACTACCTTGGATTGAGAGCCACTGATTCCTGTTTCCAATGCACAGATCTTGTTCAAAGAATATGGCTGGCCGGAGAAGCTGCCCACTCAGGCCAGATACCGGAGTTTGCAGCTCAAGTACAACATGGACGACTACTCATCGAAGGGTTCCCGAGTTGTGGCTCTGAAAAAGACACATCGAAATCTGCAGATGGAGATTGCAGAGGACTCAATGCAGAGAGGTATCTCATTCAGGAAACAACACATGCCATAACATAAGAAGTTATATACAGTACATGCAAAAATACAAAACATTGCAAGAACAACAATAATTTCCTGCATATATTACAGAGCTGGCCATGCTCAAAGCCTCTACTTCAGGCTTACAGTCTCCTGAAAACCTTAATTACATTTTTTTTTTCTCCAATTTTCTCCCTTTCCTAATATGGTAGTCGCCAATTAACCCAACCCATTAGTGGCTCTCCCCATTATTTTGCACTGCCCCTGACTCTAGGAGGGTGAAGACATGCACATGCCTGCTCCATTGCATGTGATACAGCCACTGCCTCTTTTCAAACTACCGCTGATACACCATCCCTGGGGAGTCAACGCGCTTGGAGGAAAGCGCAGGGTCTCTAGACTGAATTGACCAATCAGTAGATGGAAGCAGACATTGCAATGTGTGAGTGATGGAGAGAGTGAGAGCGTCATCTACACGCCCAGAGAGAGCACTGCCAATTTTGCTCTCTTGGGCCCCGGTTGTTGATGGCAAACAGCATGACCGAGATTCAAACTCATGATCCTCTGGTCATAGTTAGCCCGCTGAGCCACTCGGGGCCCCTTTAACTATGTTTTTACCAGGCCCCGAATCAAATAACTACAAATTCTGTCTGTCTTTTATTGTCTTCTGAGATTTGTTTGCCCTAAGCACTTGACATCTGGCTTATAGTACCAATGTCTACAACCTGGAGGCAGTCTTGGCCTGGTGATTAAGGATCTAGTCTTGTGACTGGAAAGTCCTTGCGCAAGTCATGATGAAGTGCCCTGAGCAAGACACCTAAGCCCCAACTGCTTCTCGGGTGCTGTGGATAGGTCTGCCCACCACTTTGGGCACATGTTAACAGCCTAGTGTGTTCACGTATGTGTTTTACTGCACATATGGGTTAAATGCAGATGTAAAATTCCATTAAATTGAATGAAAAGTTGAATCCAACCTGCTAATTACTCTACAATCAGCAAACCTAAAAGTTGTGACCAAGTCTGGAATGTGTCTTACTCATTTTCTCCCAGTTGTATCCATCAATCTATGATTGATATTAGCTAGATCCTTGTGTAATGTTTCTAGGCAATGACATAATGTGTGCTGTACTTTATTAATAGCATCTAGAGCATGATGTTTGCTTGACTGTACTGTCCTTGCCCACAGGTGTAGCACTCACGTCAGATGAATTCTGGGACTATGAAGAGCAGGTAGACCTGGAGGCTTTCAGTACCAGCAACTTCTATGACATCCTTCTCAGACACAGTGTGTCAGTTACAGCCCGGCTCGGGCAGCTCAGAGGAGAGGTGAGCTCACAGATCGTCCTGTGGTTCCTCAGCTTTCAGAATCTCCCTCCTAAAGTTGATGTGCATCCAAAATGTTATAAGAAATTAGCAGCTTCTCCTGTTTCAGTGCTTTATTAAACGATGGCTTTTGGGTGGAGTATAATAGCCACTGTCACTCCCCTGCAGCCAGCCAGAAAACTAAGCTGTAAGATGAGGAATTAATTCTTTTGTCAGCTTATCTGAGCGAGGACAAATGCATAGAAAACGTATTTGATTTTACAATAAATCTTCACTGTATGGTACGGTTCATAAGGCAACATGCCATCTACATGACAGCTGATATAAACCTACATGAACATTTATAACGACTTAATCCAATAGACCTAATCTGTCATAAAGCCTGATTAGACTAACTGTACTCAAAACGGGCTAATCTTTATAACAGATGTTCATTAGAATAAGCCTTCATAAATATCCATGTACGTTTATCTGGGATGTCATGAAGAGCTTATGTATGTACAGTGGTACCTTGAGATACGAGTTTAATTTGTTCTGTAACAGAGCTCGTAAGTCATTCAACTCGTATATCAAACTAATTTCTCCCATTTAAAATAACTGAAATAGATTTAATCTGTTCCAGCCCTGTGAAACATCCCCAAACCATCCTAAATTATGGACAAAAAGACATGTTTTGAATGAAGAAACACACACATATACACTTTACCAATGCATAACAAAATATTTCCATTTCAGATTTCAATAAATATTTGTGTAAAATAATTTTTGGGGAATTCTCGCTGTAGCATTTTAAATTTGCGGGGAATTCGATGCGCACGGTACTGTAGATGTGTAGAGCGCTGTACAGTAAAATCTCTTCCATTTCACTTCAGCATCCGACTGCTGCCAAGAAATTCAGCAACTGGCTGAAGAATGTGATGCCATGGTTCGTTCTTTACAGTTCAGTACAAAACAGTTTTCACAGAAACCGAAGATGATCTTTCGTCCGCGCAAAATAATATTAACAGTATTTAACATAATTACTGTATGTATGTTATTAAAATTAAATAGATTTAAGAGTTTAAAACATTTTTATTAATATCAATGTTTTTTTCAAAAAAGATGCAAGAATGAGTACAGCGCCTGAGATTGGACTTGATTCTGAGGGTAACACGTGAGAAAGAATGAGATGCAGGTGTTGTGCTACACATACTGCACCTTTGCGTCAATGAGCCAACTACCAGCAGCCACTCGTATCTTGAAATTTTGCTCGGATCTCGAACAAAAATACGGACGGAGTCGCAGCTCGTATCTTTAAAAAAATTGTATGTTGGTCTGCTCGTATCCCAAGGTACCACTGTATAATGTAGCATTACAGCGCCCTCCATAATTATTGGCACCCCTGGTTAAGAAGTGTTCTTTGGCTTCTAATAAATTCTTTTTTAAGAAAAATAAACAACAATACAAAAAAAGAGAAAAATCTAAGCTTTAATACAAGTGCCTTTATTTGGTGGGAAAAAAATCACACATTAAGAAATAAATCTTTTGAATGAAATCATGTGTGCCACAATTATTGGCACCCCTGGTGTTAGTACTTTGTACAACCTCCTTTTGCCAACAAGACAGCACTTAATCTTCTCCTATAACTCTTTACAAGATGGGAGAATACAGAAAGAGGCATCTTCGATCATTCCTCTTTACACAACCTCTCTATATCATCCAAAGTCCTGGGTCTTCTCCTATGCAATCTCCTCTTCAGCTCAGCCCACATGTTTTCTATTGTGTTGAGGTCTGGGGACTGAGATGGCCATGAGAGGAGCTTGATTTTGTGCCTTGTGAACCGTTTTGAGTAGATTTGGCCACATGTTTAGGGTCATTATCTTGCTGAAAGACCCAGTGATGACCCATCTTCAGCTTTCAGGCAGAGGCCACAAGATTCAAAATGTCCAGATATTTCAAAGAGTTCATGGTCCCATGTATCCTTACAAGGTTCCCAGGTCCATTGGAGTAGAAACAGGCCCACAGCATCACCGATCCTCCCCCATACTTAACAGTGGGCATGAGGTGTTTTTCTCATCCTTGGTGTTACGCTTACAGTGTTTGTTGCCAAAAAGCTCTATTTTGGTCTCATCTGACCAAAGCACGCAGTCCCGGTTAAAATTCCAGTACCACTTCGCAAACTCCACCTGTTTACGCTTATGAGTATAACTCAGAAAAGGCTTAATTCATGCATGCCTCCCAAACAGCTTATTGGCATGTAGATAGTGCCTGATGGTTGTTTGGGAGACCTCGTAACGCCAAGATGCTACCATTTGATTCAATTCTCTTACAGTGAGCTTTGGAGAACTTTTTACATCCTTCTCACTGTGCGTGGTGGCAAGATACACTTGCGTCCCCTTCCAGGCTTGTTTGTCACAGTTCCAGATATTTTGAACATTTTGATGATTGCTCTGACTGTAGATAAGGGCATCTGCAGGTCAGTGGCTATTTTCTTGTAGCCATTGCCTGATTTATGAAGGTCTACACACATCTGCCTTACTTGAATAGTGTTTTCTATTGTCTTTCCCATGTTTAAGAGTGAGTAAAAGAAATAGGCCTTTGTGTGATGCCATATTTATACCCCAGGGAAACAGGAAATTACTAATTATTAATTAAAGGTTCCTAGATACTTTGATCCACTTTATAAATTATAATAATTTATAAAGTAGAAATGACAAAAATGGTTCAAATACATTTCTTTCCAAGAAATTGTTAAGGGTGCCAATAATTGTGGAACAGGTCATTTTATGGGAAATAAATATTTCTTAGTCAGGATTTTTTCTTTCTTTCTTTTTGTTTCACTTGAGTTGAAGGTTGCTTTTTACTAAACTTTTTCAGAGTGAGATTATTCTTCTGCAATAAAATATGTATTTATTTTAAGGCTTTTAACACATTTTAACTAAGGGTGCCAATAATTATGGAGGGCACTGTATGATCATTACTGTATTGTGAAATGTTACAAACACCTCTACCTCAAAGTGGGGAATTCCTTTCCTGGAGGGCTAGTAGGGTAATGTTCTTGCTCAAACACACCTGATCAGGAAGAAATTATTTGTTTTAGCGCTCTCTAGCTTTGTAGGTGACAATTGACATTGGGCACCTTTGAAAGCTTTGAATTAATTTACTATAATTATTTACTATACATTAATCAATGCAATCAGTGCCGGTTTTGTTTACAGTTTTTTTTATTGATGTCATTCTTAAAATACATGGTCATATCAGAATATTATGACCACCCCTGGTTTGGAATGAACTGAGCCTGAGACATCAGATGCCATATGACATGAAGTGGGCACACCCTTCAGTTGTAGCAGAGTGTAAATTGATCACTATGGGCAGAGATTGTGATTTGACTGATGTACAAAAGGGCATGATAGTACAGGACCGGGTGAAGGGTGGTAGCATCTCAGAAACTACTAACTTGTGGGATGTTTTAGAGCTGCTGTAGTGCAGAATGGACTTCTCGTACATAGAGCGCATACCAATGGAATAATAATATTACCCATTGGGCCATTAATGCTAGAGAGGAAAGACAACGTCAGCAAGTGGTACAAAGCAAATGATGCTCAACAGTGGACCAGTTAACCTCTTTAATGAACACAGGAGCACAGAGATCACCATGTCAAGTGACATTTTTGATGTCCTAGGCCGAGTCCTTGAAACCACTGGTGATCATAATAGTCTGATATGACTGTATAATAATTGTTTTCCTGCTCCTATGCAGCTATCCTAGAGCATTCCATTCTATTGGTAATTATTCTCTATGGAATGTTCTTTGAGCAATGGAGCACTGGCTGAATTCACTACTGTCTGAATACTTTTAGACACATTTGTTATTTGGGTGCATATCTGAATCACTTAGATTTCCATTCAAGACTTTTATCAACAAAACAAGACTTTGGTGCTCACAGGTAAAGCAGCTGTACCAAGGAGTGCTGGGAAAGGTGCGTGGGCTCCACCCTGATTGGAAGGCAGCAGCAGGGGGCAAGCTGGAGACACTGGAAAGACAGGTGGAGCAAGAGATGGTGAGGAGGAAAGGCTTGGGCACACAGCTGGCCGAGCTGTTGGACAGTCAGCTGCAGATCCTGCGGGCAGAGTTACGGCCCCAGCACACCATGCACAAGGCCTTCACTGCAAGTCTCCGAGAATGCTTCCGACTGTTGACATTCCTGTCGGACAGCCAGTTGTGGGACAAACACATCCAGCAATGGTACGTCTGACTCACATTCACAAAATCTGTGTTAATGAAGCAGTAAACACTGAGAAGTTGTGGTTACACTGAGTTTGAAGCTGAGGAATTAAGAGCAAACAAATATAAATCGAAGCTGATTAAATATTACATAAAAAAGTACACTGACGTAAATATTCTGTAATACAGATCAGAGGAGAAGAGACACACTGATATGGCTCAAGCCTGGGCCACATCTGGCCCAAATAAGGAATGAATAAATGCCCAAAAATGAGTGGTTGGGGGTGGGTACAGTGTCCTTACTGCTATATAAAAGACTGCTATTTTATTTTGTAGTATGTAATTACTGTTAGAAATATATTTCTTGCCCCAAGTGGCTCAGTGAACTAAGGATGCTGCTTGCCATCAACAGCTAAGGCCCGAGAGAGCAAAATTGCTTGTGCACTCTTTGGTTGGGTAGATGGTGCTCTCTCCCCATCACTACTACCATGAATGTCCACTAGCTCAGGTGTCTGCCAGCTGATCCATCAGAGCTGGGGATCCAGCGCTTTCCTCTGAGCGGGTTGGCTGCCCATTGATGATGTATAGACAGCAGTTTGAAAAGAGGTGGAGCCTGACTTCACATGCATCTGAGGAGACCTGTGCTAGTCTTCACCCTCCTAGAGTCAGGGACATTACAAGCGATTGGGAGAGTCCTAGCAGATGGGTGGGTCAATTAGCTACCACTAAATTGGGGGGGAAATTTGGGTAAAAAAAAAAGTAAATAAAAATAAATCTATTATTATTATTATTACTATTATTAATAGTGTTATTATTATTAATTGCACGTAAATAAATTATTGCATTTTTAATCTGCAGCTTTATCATATATTTTATAATGTTCAAGAAAAATATGTCATTTAAGCTAAAAAGTAAGTCTAGCTTGTGGCAGAAAGCCCAACCTTGGTATAGGAGTACAGTCCCAGAACTAAAATAGTCAAAAGTAGGCTTTTATTTTTAGCTCAAAAACACCCAGAAATGAATGGAAGTGAATGGAGAGCTTGTCCTCTCCTTCCTGCCTTACTTGTGGGTACACAGTTTGGAAGATAAATGCTGGAGGCCTGCTGCTTAGCAGACTGTTGGGGGTGGAGTACTCAGGAGTTACTCCTTCGAGCAGACTGTCAGGCCTGCCAGTTTGGCTGGTAAATTGGCAGACAAACTGCTGTAGCTGTCTTACCTACAAACATGAAAGACTGGCATGAGAGATGGGAACAAGTCCTACTGAATGAAAAAGAAAAGAATTTTAATTAAAAGTGAAGTGAGTTTTTGAGAGACTAAAGTAGCTGTTTGAAACTAACTTTATTGGGTATGTGAGTGGTTTTATGAGTTAAAAAGCACTCCTAGATTTAAGCCAAAACACAACCAGACCAGAAAAAAAGCGGATAAAATATCTGAAGCATTTACAACCCCAATTCCAAAAAAAGTAGTGACAATGTAAATAAATGTAAATTAAAGCTGAATGCAATGATTTGCTAATATCACAGACCCTTATTTTATTAACAATATAACATCAGATGTTGAAAGTGAGACATTTCACCATTTCATGTACAAACCAGATTCCAAAAAAGTTGGGACACTAAACAAATTGTGAATAAAAACTGAATGCAATGATGTGGAGATGGCAAATGTCAATAT